>JAECUM010006115.1:0-131573 GCA_016617855.1 Megalonaias nervosa
TCAGGAACGAGAATCAATTCGCTTTAACTGTCTTAAGCCTTTGCCACGGCCAAGGCCTACTTGTAGACTTGCTCCTGTCAATGATCTAGTAGATATCACTAGGGGTGGTATCTCTGGTGTAGTCACAGGGTTAGGTTGTTTGGCTCGGGAAGGTCTTTTTCTCTTGGGTCGTAATAAAGAAGTCTGATACATTTGTTTCAGACTTCTTAACTCGGCCAAAATGTCCAAGAGTACCGTGACCGTTTGACTTTCGCTGTTCTCCTTCTCTCCTAGACTTTTTTTCTTCTCTACTGCTTCTTCTTCCTGTTGTTTCCTTCTTGCCTCTTCTTCTTCTCGCTGTTTCTGTTCAAGAAGAAATGCTTGCTCTGCTTCTTTCTGCCGCTGTAAAAATTTCTCCAATTCTTCTCTCTGTCTTTGTTTAAAATCGTCGACACGTGGTAATGAAGGAGAAAGTGGCGAAGGTACTGGTACCGGAACAAATTCTTGGGAAGAAGATAAAAAATCCACTAAATCCCAGTTGAAATCAGCCTCTTCGGGAAGTAGCACTGTGTTCACTTTGGTAGCTGCTGCTGTACCATTACTTCTCGTCTCCACAGCCGGTGCACCCCAATTCATTGTCTTCTTAGGTTCCGTCATGTTTCACAAAACGCTACCGCATCGATTCACTGCGCACAGACGCTAGTGTGCCTATATAGGAAATGTGACGTCACAGGTAGCTCTCTTCGGATTGGAAGACAGACTCCGCGAAGTGACTGAATTTTGTAACGCGTGTTGGGATTGCTGAACCCTTTCAATCCGATTCGATCCGGTCTTCCACTATAAATAAACGCGGTTCACTTCATTTCCTTCACCTGTTCTCGTCACAGAGAAGATGTTGATCGACGTAGAATCCTCTACTTTGGTATCCTCAATGCTGTTCCGTACAGACTTACCCATGTATGTGAAAACAAAATGGACTGGCATCCGGATCACCGGGGCCACTCTTTGGAAAAGAAGATGTTATGTGGAAAGACAAGGCTGTCTTAAGCGGACTCTCATCTACGGACCAGAAGTGAGACACAGCTTAAGACAAACTTTGAGAAATTTGAGGAAGATAAGAAGACCTATACGATGTCCTGTATGTTAACAGAATAGTGTTAACATCACATAACAAACAACGGCCCTTTTCAGGGCCACTTCCAATACCTCGAAAAGATCTTAATTTTCATTTGGTCTCCCCCTAAACGAATATATATATATATATATATATATAAAACCCTTCCTCTACTAAAAAAAGAAACATGCCACCTGTCGCTTATCGTTCTACAAACCCCCAGTCTCCTAGTCACCGCTCTACAAAAATTTCCATTGACGCTATACAGGCCCAGGGTGTTGACCTACTTTCTTGACGCTATACTGGCCCAGGGTGTTGACCTACTTTCTTGACGCTATACTGGCCCAGGGGGGGTCTGTAATGCTAATTCCCATTGACGCTACGGTAACCCACTATACTACTTATGTTCACTACACCTTTGTTTCTTGGAGTCAAGGGAACATTTTATGGCAATGCTTGGATCATAGTTTTAACATGTGTGATCTGACCTTGTTCACTTTTTTTCTTACCTTTTTTATCAGTCAGAATACATAATTAGATTTTTATCTGCAATTTCCAGAGAGGTCATTGGCATTAGTATGAACTCGATGTTAAATTTTTTTTTAAGCCCTTTCTGAAACTTTTGGCAAGAATTTGATGAAACTTGCTACTACTCATGTTTAGAGAATGGAAATTGCTTTTTCCATCACTGAATTGAATCCCACCCCACTATAGGGAGATGTGGGATTGGTCAAAGGACAGCCCCTAATTTCTACATAACTTGGTAGAATTCACTGCATATTTCCTATGATACATGCATACATATTTTAGATTTATCTGTGAAATATTGTGTAAGTAGATATTTAACTTACATTTAAACCAACATTGCCCCTAGGGCATTCCCCAGTCTGTCCTTAGCCCCAGGGGCCCAACCCCGGGGTAGTAACTTGGACACCACTGGATCCCCCTCTTATGACGAGATACACAATTTCTGACCATGAAAGGGCAGTCATTTACGTAACTAGCATTAATTCCTGTGTCATTTCCTGGCCAGTGGGTCCTCATTTCAAAACTGTTCATAGCCCTGTTTTAAAGTTATTATTATGTGCACTTATTTGGCATTACCAACTTAAAATTAATTTATGTAGGAAGTATAGGTTCCTGGAACTGTCCCTAGCAAGAGGGGTAATCATTGGGGATCATTGAAAACCTCACCCTATAATCCTATAAAGGTCAAGTTAATTTTGCAACTAACATTGGTGACACTCAAAATTCCTGGGAACTTGCTCTTGATTATAATTTAGAAAACTGTTCTTAACACCATCCTTAAAATATATACACTTATTGCATGAAACTGAGATTTCACTTGTGTAATCTGACAGCAACAGAGAAAAATGCATTAGGCCGAGGCAGATTAAGGCAAGACACTGTCTTACAGAAAGCCTTATTTGACATCATTACTGCCAATCGTTCTTAACTGGGGCAGCTTGTCAGGTGTAGAAACTGAATTTTTAAAAATATATATTGACTTAAATGTGGACGCTTCAGAGAGAAACATGTACCCAATTGATGGAATTCACTGTATTTATTACATCTGAATTTACAATTTGAATACAGTCCCAGTTTGTTATTAATCAGCCTTTAATATAAAATTTTTGTCCAGCACAGAAGAGTTGCTGACTTTTGATTGAAGGAATTGCATTTATTATGTGGAACTGGCACTTTTGGTTATTTCCATATTAGGGTTGTTGTGTCTGTTGAACTTGACAAGATATTTGTATTTTTGAGGGGGGGGGTATACACTATTATCAGTGTGAGAACAGCGAGCTCAAAGCATTTTCAATCATAAATCATCAGATATGTGCTTTTTTAAAATAATAGACCAGATATAAAAACATCAAATAAAATTTTATTTAATTCATGGCATGCCTACAATCATTGAGATGTAGTCTACCACATACTAATATTGACATAGCTAGTTAACCATTCAAATGACACATTCTATCATCAATCTATCCGTTGACTACGTTTGTGAAATGTTATCATTCAGCATAATTGATCACATCTCTACTCCTAATGACGAAACAAATATACATGTGTGCAGCACAGCATGAACAATACAGTACTCCTTCACTATAGGGACCTCCATTATAATACGTCTCCTGTTATAAAATGAGTTTAATCATGGATTCCATTGCGTTAAGCGGTGGTAAGATTATGTCATGTACTTCATTATAAAGGTGGTCTCACTATAAGGTGTTATATTGCGGCTACAATGGACAGTGTTCTTATGAGGGAGTTCTGTAATTTTATATTTAACATTTTTATTTCAAAATAATTGTTTTATATTATGCTGATCTGATATTTTAAGGATTTGTATTGTGTACCTTTAGATTTTATTTTATATATTTTTTACAGGGTTTTGACACCTTTACCATTACCATTGTTATTTATCTGTACTACATGTTTTCATTTATTTGGTAGGATTTATTTTCTATATTTGTTTTCTTTATTTATCATTATATTTTTTATAATTTATGTACAGATTTGTACCATAAAGCCAGTATATCACACAAACAGTACCTAGCCAATTGCTGACTTTGCCCCATACAATCACACACAATAACTAGTTGCTGACATTGCCCTGTACATACATAGATAAGTAGCTGCTGGCATTGCCCTTTACAGTCATACATACATGACCAGTTACGGATATTGCCCTATACAATCATACATATGGTACATAAATTACTGACATTGCCCTATACTTGCCATATACAATCACACATACAGTACATAACCAGTTACAGACATTGCCCTATACAATCACACATATGGTACATAACCAGTTACTGACATTGCCCTATATTTGCCCTATACAATCACACATACATAACTAGTTACTGACCTTGCCTTATACAATTATATACCCTATAATTCACACAAACATAACCAATTACTTACATTGCCCTGTACATTCACATGAACATAACCAATTACTTAAATTGTCCTGTACATTCACATGAATGTAACCATTTACTGACATTGCCCTTACAATCACATACATAAACAATTACTGACCTTGCCCTTACAATCACATACATAAACAGTTACTGACATTGCCCTTACACATACATAAACAATTACTGACATTGCCTTATACAATCACACATACATGACCAATTGCTGGCATTGCCCTTTACAATCTTACAAACACAGCTAATTACTGACATTGCCCAGTATATTCAAATGTAAATAACCAGTTACTGACATTGACATGATACTGATTGAGAAAACTTGGTCTTGTTTTGATTTTGTATAAATTACTTGCAGTGAAGGTGTTATTCATAAAAACGTAGAATATTTATTCATACACCTTTGTTGTAGTCAATAGGCAGTTTATAAGTATTGTGTGCAAATAGTGTAGCAGTATATGATAGAAGCAATGTGAAGAATGTTGACTCTGATAAAAACCTTTACATCCCAACCATTATTACTAGCCAGATGTACCAGGGCAGTGTATTTGGAAGAGAAGGGAATATTATTCATTTTATGTTGGAGCACCTCAGGAGAGCCAATGTGGTGTGGCACAGTGATTATTAAGTTTTAGCCTCTAACTTTATTTTCTCATAATACACAAGTTTGATAAGTGGTACAGTAGCTTAGAATTTAACAGGAATATTAAGTACTTGGTCTTGAAAGGCTGGCCCCCTTCCCTAACAGGAATATTAAGTACTTGGTATTGGCCCCCCTTCCCTTGAAATATACATGTGATTACCTGATTTGGATGATTATCATGTTATAATTTTTATGCATGTAGGTTAGAGATCAAAAGCAACAGCCTTGATGTCATGTGATAGAGGAATGTGGACTAATGACTTGTGATACAGTGTATATTATCATTGATGCTCTTTTGTGATAATTATAAATGTGTGAAAATAATTCAATTATATATCATTGCAGGTGAGACCTTAAAATGTGAGGATATGTTGTGACAAACTTGACTGCATAAAGTGGCCAGAGTCATCTGTTTTGTATGAAACATTAAGCTGATGTACCAGTCACAGCGAATGTAAAAGACCGGAGATACACAGCCAAAAGGAACTAATTCACTTAATAGACTTACATATAATATTGTTTCATTTAACTTGGAGGGGTTCTGACAATATTTGCAAGCAAAAAGTGTTCCAGGAGAGGGTGTGAACAAAATTGTATATATATTTTTCATTTGGACAGTTTTGGACATAGGGAAAAATCAACTTGGAGTAAAGTCTCTTTGGGATCCAGACCACAGTAAGGGGCCATCGAGTGATGGACAGAATCCATGACACGGTTGCATGGTATCAACAGAAGGTAAGAGAGAAGTACACTTGATTTCACCATTGAACATGATATATTAGATCCAAACATTTGAAATGCCAGGGCCTGAAAATCTTTATTGTGACTTGCTGGTCGAAAATCAGTAGGACCCTATACTGCCTTGGTCCACATAAGCCAAGTATTGATCCTACATCTTGGTCAGCATTGCAAAATTTGGTGAAGCTACGGTAGTTATTTGGTTATAGCTGAGGTTGAGGAAAGGTGGACATTTAATTGATAAATTTGAAGCTTAGAATAGTGCTTCATGAAGTACATGCTAAATATGCATGTTTCTGGTAATGTATTAAAATATGTCTCAAGCAATTGAATGGTCAGCTTGTGCTTGAATCGTTGCACATTTATAAATCCTAATGTGTTTTAAAAATTAAGTAGCACGTTTTGTTCATTTTATTGGAGGAAAGAAGAAATAGTAACAATCTGAAGGGTTGTTACTTGTAGTATGTGACGAGTCCGCAGCCAAAGAATATTGGTTTTAGACCTTGGACCACCATAAATTTCAGTCCTCAAGTAAAGTTTGTAGTTTTATTACATTTGGTATTGTTTTTGCCAAATTTTGCTCAAAAGTTCATAATTTGACTAAATATATGGCCACATGACGAGTGTTGCATCAGGATTAAATATACACCCACATGACAAGTGTTGCATCAAGATTAAATATGCACATGACAAGTGTTGGATCAAGATTAAATATACAACCATATGACAAGTGCTGCATCAAGATTAAATATGCACTGACATGACAAATGTTGGATCAAGATTAAATATACCCCCACATGATGTGTTGCATCAAGATTAAATATGCACCGACATGACGAGTGTTGCATCAGGATTAAATATACACCCACATGATAAGTGTTGCATCAAGATTAAATATGCACCAACATGACAAGTGTTGGATCAAGATTAAATATACACCCATATGACAAGTGCTGCATCTAGATTAAATTATATGCCCACATGATGTGTTGCATCAAGATTAAACATACACCCACATGATGAGTGTTGCATCATGTTAACACCATTGATGTTGCTTTTGGTAAATTATTATGTGATTATATCCAGCTGCATAGCTCTATTGATTAATTCAGCAGAAATTTTGGGGTTAGTAAATAGTGCTAACACCGGTTACAAGGATATCCAGGAGGTTATAAGCCATCTGCTGAGAAATAAACTGATATCTTAAAGTGAAAATATTTTTAAAAGAAGTTAAAGAAATTAAACCTGTTGAAATTAGTATCATACTATGCTAAAGCAAGGAAGGCCTGAGTACATGAAGTACTGCCACAATTATTGGTAAAGATGAGTCGACCAAGGTGAGATTTTTGAAAATTCAGTACAACAGGATTGGTAGAAAATGTCCTAATATGTCCAGCCAAGTAAGCTTAAAGTTTGTGGTGTCCAGGTCCTTTTTTCAGCTCATAAAAGAAACAGAAGACAGTTTGTTGGATCAGACTAGTAAATTGGTCAGTCCTCATATGAGTAAGTACAAGAACCATCCAGAGACGATTGCATTTTGAAGGCTTTTCAGGCGTGTTCTGTGGAAGAAACTTGCTATGAAAAGAATTAGTCGAAGTTGGTGAATTGATTGGTGTAGTGGAAAATTTGGATGCATTTTGCAGAATGGATGCGATAGTGGTATTTAATGCTGAGCGTCAGATGGTGGTTGGTCATGGTAACAGAATAAGTATCTGGAGAAAATGCAAACCTGTTGTCTTAGAACATGTGATTCATATCAGCCACAAATTAAAAATGTTCATGGTGGTCTGTGGCTGCTTGACAAACTTTTGATTGGGACCATTGGTGAAAAATTATAGCTGGGTACCATGAAAAATGTTGCACTGCAGTATTTCTGAATGTACCACACAGTTGTTGTTGTTGTGGGGCTTAACGCCATTTTTCAGCAAATGATAGGCTATACATGGCGGCCAGTATTAATGGTGGAGGAAGAAACCAGGAAATCCCCGGAAAGAACCACCGACCCACGAGAAGCTACTGGCAAGCTTTCTCACATATCTACATTCGCCGAATCGTGGACTCGAACCCACGCAGACAGAGGTGAGATGGCAGTGATCTGTAACAGAGAGCGCTTTAGACCACTCGGCCACTCAGGGCCCCTACCACACAGTACAGACCACAGTATGCCACAGCTGTATTAGGGACCAACAATTCACTGTTCTGGGGTAGGGTAGGGTCCAGACACTTTTTAATTTCAGTCCTTCGTTAGCTGGAAAAAATATCTTGCTCTGACTTGAAGCAAAATGATAGCATATTATATACATGATATTTTTTGGAAAAATGTGAATTATCTGGAGATAAAAGAAACTATTTCTGCTCAAAAGTAAATCATGACCCCCCACCCCGAAAATTAAATCGTCAGTATCATATAGAAGATGAATTTGTTCTGTGTATGTTAATTGTTGTATAAGTTGTTACCTAAAAAGTGTAGCTAAAGTGGGATGATTAGGCTTACACTATAGCTGACACTGTTTAATGACATCATGCTGACATTTGAAAGCCTGTTTATAAAGAGAGGATGTGTTGATACTAAAGCCATCAATTTACTAGCTACGCTATTGATATAATAGGCAGGAAAACTTTAAGCTGAATGCCAACACCCAGGCACGATATTTATCAGATATGGACAGTAAACATAAAACATACTTTCTCAGCAAACAGGAAAATATTTTGTGGACTTGAGAAATTATGTAAAGTTCAGACAGAAAACAACTGTGATCCTGAAAATTGTGGGATGATTATCAGTCCTATAAGGAATACATTTACTTAACTCGTTCACATATGCTGTTGAATAACTAAAACGTGCAATTTTTTTGTTTGTTTTTGTTTTAAAGCCAAATTGTTTCAAATAGTTGGATTTTTCCTGAATATCTTTCACAACATTACATGAGTGTTATACATGACATGTGTCAGACATGTGATTAAAGGATCATAATTATAATTATATGTGTTATATTCGTCATTAATTTATGACAGATAACCATTATGTAAAAATAAAAAAGATATAGTTTTGAAATAATTTTGTCATGAACAATGAAAATACATTCTTTATATCATAAACATCATAACAAGATTTCTCTAGAACTTCTGTACATTCCTTACTGATGTCAACTACTGAAGTATCGGTACAGTGAAAAGTTACTACGGTACATACCTTTTCACTGTACTGGTGCTTGGTAGTTGACTGGAAAAAATTATTGTGTCAAAATAGTATACTGGTAATACTGTGCACCTCAAGTGAATAATGCTTGCAGTTTTAACAGTTATAAAGCATACCAATTCTTCATAGTCATTTGTGGCTTATTCTCACAGCACATTTTTCCAGCTGGAGTTGCATTGACTCATCAATTGAAGACAGGAAATAGCATTAATAGTTTGACATGACCATCACAGAGCCTGAATATTTCAATTAATGAAAGTATCTGGAGGACTGACAAATTTTGACTTAAGAGAAATACAGATAAGATTCAGAGATTAACCTCATGAGAGTTCTTACATTAACTTTGCACTTACTACCTCGTACCACACAAGAAGCTTTATACCAGCCTGTTTAAAGAAGAATTTCATATTATTTATTCTATGGGACATATAACAAAGTACTAATGAGCAAAGAAATTGAATCCTTCACTTAATTTTATCGCCGTGCATCAAGTAACAAATCAGACAGACAGACAGGCAAATTTTATTTTTGGTCAGAATTTCATTATATAATAAGAAACATAAGCTTGTTGGAGCTGTTTTACCAACTATAAACAATAACATAACAATTTACTTCAGTAGTCAGACATGTTAACAAATATTTTTATTTTATTTTTCTATTTATAAAATTATGTGTATTTGCTAAAATTACAAACCCCTACCCTATTAGTTTTTTAATAATCCATGCAGGAAAATCGATTTATGTGAAGATCTACTTTCTCCAATTTCACATAGTATTTAAATACATATGAATAATGGCTGGTCAATACACACTGAAGATACGTTGCTTCCCCAATCATTCATGTGCAGGGGGATGTTATATCATACTAATGCAGTACTCTTGTTATGTGGGTGTAGACATGTATACATGACATCAGTACGAAGGAAATATCCTGATTAATATGTGGCGATTTCTCCAGTATTTTCAGGCATATGAGGAATTTCATCATTAAACAAAAAAAAGGGGGGGTATCAGTTTGTAAGGGGGGGGGGGACAGGTTTTATATGGGAATATTATCTATGAAAATACCCCATAAAATATGTTCAAGAAATGTACATGTGATAAATAACTTTGATTTTATAAAGATAAAACTTGATTCCTTTAACTCTTATTATTGGCACAGCTGGATGGTGTGTTATGACAATAATTCTATATTGTATGTACCAGAGCTATGTGTTATTGCAAAGGCATTACCACTGAATACCATATACTGCATGTCTGCAATTGTACATGCTTAACAAGCACAGTTACTACAGTGCTTTTAATAATGGGATAATTGATGAAAGCTTCTCATTGCTTTATTTCAAAATGTCACTTAGTAACTACTGTACCTCTTTATGGTGGTTGGTCTAGAAACTGAGCACTGACACGATTTATGAATTTTTTTAAAAATACAAATGAATGTTATAGGTTTCATATCTTTATGCCAGATTGACTGTGATTTTCTTGTGTTGCACAAATTTGGAGTTTTTTTGTGATGACGGGTCCAGGAGAAAACACTGAATATTATACAGTTTCATGAAATTTTCTTTTCTGGACATTAGCAGACCATGTTAAGCTTTTTCAGGCTGTATAAGGTCTTTTTGTCATCTTGAAAATTTTTAAAGTAATTTTATGTTTTTCAAAAGCAATGCATCAGACTACATGCACATGTACTGTGTACAGTTGTTCATACCAGTGCATTATTGTGTTCTGCATTTGCTTTTGCACATGTCTTTTTTTGCAACTCTGTCTACTCTGTTTAAGATATATAGATTTCAGATATTTGAATATGGCCATAGAATTGTTTTGCAGATACAGTAAAACCTGTCTTGTGAGACCACTGCTATGAAAGACCACCTGTCTTGAGAGATCATGTTCTCCTTGCACAGATTTATTGGTTATATAGTGTTATGACCTGTCATGAGAGACCAACTGTCTTGAGAGACCATTATTTGGGGGCTTTCAAGACAGGCTCTACTGTATTCATACTGTTAAAGTTTTCATTCATGCTGAAGTGGTGGAGCCATGGGAACTCAGTGGATAGCATCCAGGACTTGTGATGAGAAAACAAATTGCATTTTTAAGTTCTGTCCAAGCTGCTCTCAGTCATCTGCTATTCTTTGCCCCCCCCCCCCCTTTTAATGGTGTTTTCATGCACAGGAAGGGGACTTTATACCAGCTCCAGCTGCCTAGGCATTATATAGTCTTTCATGTATTGATATGCTATTCAACACCAACAAACCACCCTGAATTGTTTTTTTCACACACAAAAAAAGTATTAGAAAGTTTGAAACATAAGGGTTACCCATTGTAAACTGGATATGCAAGATTCTCTTTACTCTGATTTGATTTGGTTTCCTACAGTTAAAAATGAAACCAAAATATCTTGCTAAAAAGCATCGTAACTTCTTTGGCATACATCATGGTTTTACAGAAAGAGCATAGAGTGATTATTTTTAGCAATAAATAATTTTTTATCAGTACAAAGTATCATATTACAGTATGATGAGATGTTATCAGCATGTATCAGGACAACTGTCTTTGAAGTCCTGTGATGATTTTTTTCCAGTATTTTGAAACTTGTATTAAAAATAGTCGCATCCAATTATATTTTATTTAAATATGGTTCTTTACTCAGTTTTTTAAGTATGAACATTGGAAATCAGGACAAAGTTGTATACATATTTTATGGGAACTGTTTTTTTATTGTGTTGTTATGGTTATTTTATACTTCTGTTTAACAATCCCTTTTTTTGTGGTTCAAAATGGTATAAAGCATATGCTAGTCATATCCATCTCGTAAATTGACATTGCTGTTATTTTGTATTTCAGAAAGAGGTAAGCACTCACTTTCAACTAATATGAATAATGGAAAGACCGAGCTTTAAATGTTACAACCATGGTTGGAAAGAACAAACATTTCAGGAAAGTATCGCCCATTTGGAAGAGGCACATGCCGCTAAATAGATAAAACTTAAGAAACTTGCAATTTTGGGCTACGGACCATTATACAGAATGAAAGTATCGCATGTGAAAGTCTTGCTCGACTTATGATTTAAAACTATGTAGAATGGTAGATAAAAGGGGTCTTTTGTACTGAACATTTAAATGGATTATAGCAGTAATTGTTCTACATTGTAACAGTTTTGTTGGAACATCGTAATGTTACTCGAGCCTTGTCTTGACTGGTAATCTTTTTCACAATGTGCACATATATATTTGAAGTTGTGGCACCATGCCTTTTAGTATAATCAATAGCTATGATTTATAGATGTTTCATTTGCCAATTCATAATTTAAAGATGAATGGGCTGATCACAAGTTCTACCAACATAGAATTGTCCTTTCTGGCATGTAATGTATTGGAGATAAGCTTGACAACAGAATTTCAGTTGACTCGTGATCACCATACAGTTGTGATACAGAATATGCATGATAACCTTTAACAGCATCTTCAGTCAGTCTCTGTGTATTTGGTACATACAGTTGTGATGAAGAGCACCCCAAAGTCATGTGAACTCGATGCTTGACTGCATAGATTTAATATTGCCTTCACTAACCAATGTTATCAGTACTTCCTTCTCATCTGGGGAATTCCCATGATTGTTCAAAACTGCCATTGTTAAACCTCTGTAGAAGAAACAAACACTTGACCCAAACAATTTAAAGAACTACCAACTTGTTTTTAGCCTCTCATTCATTTAAAAAAATCTTGGAAAAAGTTGCTCTATTCCAACTTGTATCTCATCTGAATTCAAAAAGTCTTTTTAGCAATGTACAGTCTGCATATTGTCTGAAACTGCCCTTCTGAGAAAAGTTAATGATCTTCTGTCTGCTATGGATAGTGGACAGATTACAGCCCTCACCCTCTTTGACTTGCCTGCCGCATTTGGCACAATAGACCATGATATATTACTTCACCATCTCCAGTTTGTATTCAGTATTTGTGATACAGCTTTACTATGGTTCAAGTCCTACTTGGTCAATAGGACAAGTTTTGTACATAAAGGGAAAACATTCCAGCCTAGTTAATCTACGTTTTGATGTTCCACAAGGCTCTATTCTCGGCCCAGTTTTCTTCATTCAGTACACTCAGCCACTCTCAAGTGTCATAGATCGACATCTGGTGTCTCACCTGTTGTGCTTGGATGACACTCAAATATACAAATCTAGCTACCCAGCTGAAGTGGAAGCAACCATTCAAGTTGTAGAGAGGTGCATTTTGATGTGAAGACATGGATGACATGTAATAAGCTGCAGATGAATGACGATAAAACTAAAGCCATCCTGATCACCTCACAAAGACTTTCTCGTTCACATCCTTTGTTTCAAAACAGTATAATCAATGGCATCGTGAAATTTACACATATGAAACCTAGGTGTCACTCTTGACATTACACTGTCATCACACCAACATGTAATGAATATATGCAAGGCTGCATATCTGGAGATAAGACACATCAGCTCAATTCAGAATTTTCTTTCCACTAAAACACTTGTGTATTCCTTAGTACTTTTAAGACTGCACTATAGTAATTAACTTTTATCTGTTTTGTCTCATTATCTACTACAGAAACTTCAAAAAATTCTAAACATGGCTGCTTGAATCATCCTTACAGTACAAAGAACCGAGCTCACCTCCCCCTGCTTTGTAACCTTCACTGGCTGCCTGTTTGATCTAGAATCAAACACAAAATCTGTTCACTATGTTACGCTTTGTTGACTTGCTCCAGTCCAATATACCTATCTGACCTCACCCATGCATTCACCCCATCTAGAAACTTATGCTCCTCTTCAGACAATCACATTCTCATTGTTTCCACTGTTAAAACGAAAGTTATATGGACAACGTTACTTTGCTTACCAAGGCCTATCTATGTAGAATGAACTTCTCATGAGATCTTAGACACAATGACATTGTGCTCTCATTTAGGAGTACTCTTAAAACTTGCCCATTTCAAATAGAACAGGCTTAAAGACTTGATAATGTTTTCTTCCTTATTGTCAGCATGTTATTGTTGTGTAATTTCATGGTGTTTGTTTTTGTAATTTTGTTGTTGTACATGTTTTTGTTATCTAATATTGTAAAGCACTTAGAACTTGTAAAGATTAGGTGCTGTGCTAAGTCCACATTATTATTATTAATATTATTATTATTATTATAAACACAAACAATATACATGTATTGAACAGACATAAACAATAGACTAATATAACAGATCACAGTGTCCTAGCATCAGTCAATGAAAGGAACAGAAATTATGCAAGTGGAAATATGATGATAGTGAGATGTCTCTGTATATAAATAGTGTATATAATTACCAAGTACATACATACATATCTAGATATGTATGTATGCGCTTGATAACTGTATACACAATTTATTTAAAATATGTAACATTTTCAGCACCTATGTATTATTGTAAAGTGGGCCTTCAGTATCTAATTCTGCCCAGATATTTGCCCTCTCCACAATATATCAATTTCTTAAGTCCTTTTATTGTTATAATTTGTTATTTAATGTTGTAATACCTCAGTTTTGCCTAATTTTGCTTGTTATTATATCAGTTAAAATTTGCTTTTTTTCCAAGCTAATTTTGTAGCACTTGTAAAATGATGTATATTTTTGGTAAAATCATGTCTGCGTTAAGGAACGACAGTCTAACTTAAGTTGATATACCCCAACACAATTTCAGGTTATTGCCAAAGTCTCCCATACCACCTCCCCTGGGGCATTATTGCCCTGAGCCACCAGGGGGAGGTTGTGCCTCCCTCCCCCCATCATGCTATTTTTTTAACTTTTATGTACTACATTATTTATTTTTGAAACCCCAGAATTTCATGTGCTTCCTTCATCAGAATTTCATAAGGCTTTTACAGGAAAAATGTGTTTTTAAAACTTAAGTTTTGCAAGAAACGACATAGATATATGGCTTGTGCTACTGGGGAAGTTTTTATCATAAAAGAATAGTTGTATTAATTAAAAGTTCTTAGATAAATAGAGGATATTTTCTTTTCCTATGTTAATACTGGATATATTTAATTGTGTGGTACCAAAAACATGATGTTTTTTAGCAGGTGGCAAAGCCACAAGTTGAAATGTATAGTTTTTGGTAACTCAGTAGGAAATATATCTAGTATCAACGTAAGAAAAGAAAATGTTTTTTTTTTATTATATGCCAAACATGTAACAGAATTAAAGCTTAGAAGATTAAACTCGCTCTTTGGCACAGCATGCTCACCCCCACCCCCTTTTCGTAAATTTACCTCACTTTCATAGCCTTACCATATAAATACACATGACCTAAGAAAGATGTAGGACTGGGTTGACCTAATTTGTTGCAGAAAATTAAATTTTTGTCATTTTGTAAATTATTTGACCCTTTCTGAAAACATTGCAAGTCTGATTCAGCAGTGCATCACAGCGGGTTTGTTGTTGTTGTCAAGAAAGTAAGAAGAAATATCTTCATAGAGATGTGAATGACATCTGGACAGATTACTTTATCGGAGATTAATTTTCATGTCTGAAATGTGAGACAGTTTCTATTTATTTATTTTTGTTCACAAATTAACTTGCTTTTGTTGTTGCAGGCATGTTTGTAGGCACACACAATCAGGCGTTGCATGGCATGATGGGAAATTGTATATTTTTCACATGTAAATATGTAGGAATGAAAAAATATGAAAATTATTTTGTAAATAAATCTTTATATTTTACTCTTAACCATATAAGAAAGTTCTTAAATTGCGATTTAGAAGAAAAAGTAAATGCTATGAAAGTAATGATCTAAAAGAAAATCAAGCAACTGCTCAGATTTTTCACTTATGAATGTAGTGTATCCCCTAGGGGTGCAAGACTGAGAGTCAAAAATCTCATTGGTGTCAAAGCTGGGGGTCAGACTCAGTAAAAAACAAACTTTGGTATCAAAACTGGGGGTCAAATTAAAAATTTGGGGGTCTGTGAACCACAAACGAGGGTAAAGGGAAACACTGTAAATGATATTTTGAGGTAGAAATTTTACTTTATGTACCATCATTTTATTAATTACTAAGTAAAACTGTTTTTAAAATACTGTAAATCCCAGTCACAACAAACTGTAGACTTCACAGAGAATTAAAAATAGGCCTTGACATGGATGTAAGATTTAACTGTCCACCCATGCTCCCCTAGCCCCAAAACTACAAAGGAGAAAAAAAATAATTCTGGTCAGAAGTGTGTATTTAACCTTAGAATCAAATTATGTGTGTATTCATCTGTGGTGATTTTATGACATGCATTTATTTAGAGTCGTTTTGTTGGTGTGTGTGAGTGTGTATTCAAATGTGGTGATTTATGACATGCATTTAGAGTCATGTTTTGCTTATGTGTTCATCTGATTTTATGACATGCATTTATTTAGAGTCAAGTTTTATTTGTGTGTTCATCTGTTTTGATTTTGCGATATGCATTTATTTAGAGTCAAATTGTGTTTGTTTGTTCATCTGTGTTGATTTTCTGACATATTTATTTAGAGGCAACACAATAGTATATTTGCATTTTAAGAGCTGGAGATGCAAGGTCTGATTTAATTTACAAGCATAGATATGTTATATTTAAAACTGGACATGTTTTGTATTGAGTATTTTTTATGTGTTCTACATGGCTCATTGTGAGTACCATGATGAAGCTAAATAATCAGATCTTCCTGTTTTCTGGACTCTGCATTTTCAAAATTTGTAAGAATTTTAAATATTGTACAACATTTGTAGACACCAAGCAAGAATTAATAAATAATTCAATTCAGAACATAATGTAGGGGTTATTTAATGCATACTTAAAAACTGGTGATGGTGTAGTCCACCATCAAGCAATGAAACTCCTTTGATTACCCCGATTATCAAGTGGATTAAGTGTTGTCAGTAAGAAGTAATGAAAACAGCTGGGTTACATTTATTTGTGATGAAACAGTCAACATTTCCAACAATTAATCTGATTTGGATTAATTAATTAATTAATTAATTTGGTTATTTACAGTAGATGTGTACTATTGAGACAGGTTCAAGCATTTTGAAGGAAAATATGGATTATCTTTCAGTTTATTATTTTTGTAATACATTCTGCTGTCAAAGAAAACTGGGGACCCCAGGTGGCTGAGTGGTCTGAAACACATGCTTATCCCGATCACTGACATATCACTGCTATTTTTTGTGGGTTCGAGTCTTGCACAAAGGGCAGTCAGTTATATTTTACTACAACATACCCATATCCTGTGAGACAAGCTTGCGAGTAAATGGTGGAAAAACTAATTAACTTTGTAGTTAATTATTTAACATACTTTTTGTGCAAGCCTATAAACCAGACAGTTAATAGGAGACCACTCTTACCCTAATATATGACCTCCCCATCAAGAGTTATGTCATTTAATTAATTGAGTATAATTTTTAAATTAATGAATCAATTACAATGTTAAATTTTTGTGTAGACCTCTTAGACCATGACAGATAATACGAGACACTCACAACTTCATTTCTTTTTCTTCGGTACGTAGTTCAGTTAACTGTATTATAATGTAGAATACACTGCAGGTCCTTCGGGACTCAATTCATGGTTAATTGTGGCCAAAACTTAAGTTTGTAATTCGCTAATCAATTGACATGTTAAATATTTTATCCAAGATGACAGACCAGGAAATGTCTTATGTAGTTAGTATCTCTGTTAACAGCATAATATAGTGTACATGTAGATATCATTAATTCAACAGTACTGAAATGTATGAACGGACTTCGATGTTGGTCATAGGTTAAAAGAAGAGGATTTATTTTTAAGCATGTTTACTAAAATCATGCAAGTAAACAGGCTGAAGTAAGGTAATAAATCCATGTCATACAGGCGAGTGAAGTCACTTTGGCCTTAACCTAAATTCAGGTACGCAGAGTTGAAATAAATTAATGCTGTGATCTGTGAAATATCAATTAGACATGCAAGCATTAACAATCTTAATTTGCATCAACAATAATAACTGTTGTATTTTAGGTCAGCTAACTTTCAGTACTGCACATGAAAGTACAAGATCTTGTGTGATGGGAGACTGACAGTAGTGTAACATTCTTTCAAGTCTTTACACATACATCTGAACTGATGTTATGTAAATTCGTACAAAAAAAACCAAGAGTCCTTTGAAGAGACTGATGCTCTACTGCCCAAAAAGTATTTCCAGGTATTTCAAGATAAGACTATTTCTTCTTTTTAATTGGTGACTGTTGAAATCATCTCAAATATACCTGAATGAGAATGAGATTGTTAATGTGGATGTACAATACGATTGGCACCATTTGCATTTAGGTCCTACTAGATAAAATAAAACCTGGTGAAAATCAAATGTCTGTATCACCATCCATTGAGAGGAGTAGCGATTACATACTTTTCAAAATGGCTGTCATAGTGGCCATGTTGTGTATATGATTGGCACCATTTTTATTTCGGGATAACTTGATTTCATTAGAAGTCATTTGGTGAAAAACCCCATTGTGATATTCCTATCCTGAATGGAGAAGTAGCAAAAACAAGATTTTCAAGATGACCACCATGGTGTCCATATTGGATATTGCACCATTTTCATTTAAGCATTTAAAACCATAATAAGAGGTCTTTTAGTGATAATATGGTGTTCATACGACCATTTTTACAGGAGAAGCATGATCAAATTTTCAAGATGGCCACCATTGAATGTCTGAGCAAGACCATCTTCATTTAGGACCAGCTGGACCATGATCTGAATGTGTGTATAAAGTTTCCTGGTAATTTTTCAAGTAGCTTAGTATTAGCAGATATAACAAACTTGTGCTAATGGACAGATGGACAATGGATGGATGACGGATGACAAACATGACATCCAGTAAGCTCCTCCAATCTGATCTTAACAGAGCTAAAAATGCAGTGGACATCTTTTGGTGTTGATTTCTTTGAAAGTTAATGTGAAGCTATTTATAAATAATAAACATAGTATCCATCTGTATTCATTTTGCAAAGCATCACTCTGGTCAGTTACTATTGACATTACTTATCAAAATACTTTCATACACTGCAAATTTAAATTGGTTTCCATGGCTTATTGTATTATGTTCTTAATTGTGGTAGCCCATGGCTAGAAGTTTAACTGGTTTTCCATGGATGGGCACTACCATGTACAATATTGATTAGTGGCATCAGATGTTGTCTCCAGTCTCGAGCTGAATAGATCTTTATTACAATGAGAAAAAAAAAAGAATTAATTTTCAAAATGGAATAACTTAGTAAATAAAATTAGAAAGTAGAAATTAAAAATGACTTGCATGGATCTTACAATCCTGCAATGTCTGAACAAGGAAAGAATCATCAAACTGTGAAAAGACAAATGTGAATCAACTCAAAGAAAAAATATAGATTAAGAAAGAGAGAGAACAGATTTTCAAAACTAATTAAAAAAAACAAATTGAAATTATGGGCATTGAAAACTGTCTGTATTTAGAGTCCTGTAAATGAGGAATGAAATAAAGGGCACTACAACATTTGCAAAATCCGAAAATGAATGATGGGGAAGAAAGCCCCACTAACCATAACTATTCCCACAAATTATTCCAAAGTATGGTATATTCATCCAATTTACATATTTTTGCAATAATTTGCAGGTATAAATTCTGCAAAACTCATTCTAACACAGAATGAATACTCTATGACACAGTGGGTGGGGGACCCCACTAATATTTTTAGGTAAAGTTAGGTTGGACTATTATAAAGTTTTACACTCCAAATTCAATTTTCCTTGAGCTAAGGAAATAATGGCAGTTTTCTTTCAGCAGCAGAAGTTGTTAATTAACAATCAATTTTACATGTCAGTGTGTATCCAAAAATCTTCCTTAAACACAGCGTACCTTTCCATTGAAGAAGATTCTTAAGATAGTATTATTTCCTGTTATGCCTTCCGAATACAAGTAGCCCAAATTGTGTGAAAAACGATGGTAATAGTCTTGTTCAAATTACATTACAAGCACTGTCCAACATATGTACATACAGTATGATGGTATTGATGACTTGGAAGAGATCAAGTATGATCACATGAGCAGTTCATGAAGATTGGCTGCATTTTGATAGCTGGTGCAACATTTCATAAACAGAAAAAAGAAACTTGTTTCAGGAAAGAGGTGCATAAGGGAAATGTATATATGAGTTTGGTTAAAGATAGAGCAGATAATATAAAAATAAGGGAGAAATTTTGACAGTTTTCCCAAATGGTACCTGTTATATTGTAGGGTAAGGTGTGTGTGTGTGATTTGGATTTTTAACATAGCTTTAAAATTTTTTTAGCCATATCGCTACAGTGTGCAGTTTGGGAGTTTATAGTGATGTCTAGCACTGGGGCATCATACTGCAGACATGTAGCATGATGTCCCAACCAGTCACATTATCCTGACACCAGGCCGACCAGTTTTTTATTGAGTACTGTTATATTGTAGGGTAAGGTGTGTGTGTGTGTGATTTGGATTTTTAACATAGCTTTAACAAATTTTCAGCCATATCGCTACAGTGTGCAGTTTGGGAGTTTATAGTGATGTCTAGCACTGGGGCATCATACTGCAGACATGTAGCATGATGTCCCACCCAGTCATATTATCCTGACACCAGGCTGACCAGTCCTAACACTAACCTCTTAATGCTGAGCACCTAGTGAGCAGTTGTTAGGATCATTTTTATAAGTCTTTGGTATGACTTGGCCGGGGTTTGAATCTGCAACCCCCAGCATCTGAGGCAGGGACTTGAAGGGTAATTCTGGATGAACAAAGTATGGTAAAATTGTGTGTCAGTTTTTATGCCTAGCCAAAAATGGTATTACTCTTGTCCATACATAATTCCTCTGTCCTTTGGTCTGTCAGACCTTGGTTCTTTTCTTCACAAGACCAAGTGAGTTTATAGTATTGTCCTGCATCATGCAGGTGTCATCCATCATGCATTGCATTCACTATTTTAAACTTCCTCTCAAAATTCACTGGATGAATTTGAACCTAAATTGCCAGAGATCATCCAACATGCTTGTACAAAAGATTCAGATTCAATATCAAATATAGCTACCATTGTAAAAAATGGAAAAACTATCAAATAACTTATGAAAAACCACTCTACAGAATTAGAAAGATTTGACTGAAAGCACCATGGCATAAAAGGGGTTTCAGTTTTACTAAAATAATCCCAGTTTATTATCAGATATGGCCGTCTTTACTAAAAGTACAAAAACCTTTGAATGACTTCTTCAGAAAAACTGCTCAGCAGAATCTGATCAAGTTTGACAGAATGCTCTGTGGCGTTACGGACTTTAAATTTTGTACAGATGATGCCAATCCAACTCAAATATAGCCACATTACTAAAAGCAGAAATATTTAATGGGGTCCCATTCTGTAAAGTCAACATTTTTATCACCACATGATGTCATGGATATGGCATCACTTACCAACGTGCATCACAACACTAAGAATTTGGGGAGAGATTGGACATGAAATGACATGGTTATCCCATATTTTATTTTAATCACCCTTGCTTGGACATAGATATTCATTTAAGAGTTGTGCAAGAAAATGAGCACCAAACTTTCAAGTTTTTATTTGTTTTGGATTTCCTTGAACCCTTCGTTATGTAAAAATGTCAGTTTTTTAAAATGTGAAATGCTCCGACAATTTACATGCAATCATCATTAAGCAATTTTGTTTAAAGACTGTTGAAAAGTTTGGACAGAAAGTGTCCTGGCATAAGTGCCCTATAGTACTGGACAAATTTACTGGGCTGATTTACCATTACGGGATAGTTATTGATGAAGATTCAAACCATAGAAAAGCCTTGGAACATAACATGCAGTTGACAGCATTGGAAGACATTTTTATGAAAGAGTCCTGCTGGTAAGATTTCTTGGCCGGTTTTTCTTAAATCTGCTGTTAGGCCAATATCACCAAGGTGAGTGATCACAGCCCTACTTTGACCTCTTGTTTATGTCAATTTTGCCTTCACTTTGACTGCATGGCTTTGAGTACCTTATGATGAATTTGAAATTGATAAACATAATTTAGAGTCAGTGGTTGATAAAAATGTGGAATTTATTTTATAATGCCATTATTTATTCTAGGATGACACTAATGAAATAGTAATGAATAAGCTATTTATATCCATGCCATACAGGTAAAGTGAACCATTGTTGTTACTGTAGTAAAAATCTTGGCTCAGGTACAGTGCATACTGAGTTGAAATAATCTAATGCTTTTTTCTGTGAGAAATCAATACAACATGCCAGCACAGAGTGCAAAATATTTTCAGTTGGCTGCAGGGCAGGTGTTGTGAAATTTCTACTTGTTCTGCAGCAGTTTTTACTTGTCCTACACTGTACACAATCAGCGAGCCACAACAGCAGCATGAAGTGATTTACAGTAAACACATGAACAAGTCAAGACGTTTTGCCATCTTTGCACACAAACACACAACCCTGAACTAATGTATGATAAATATGTGAATAAGTCCCAATTGTTTGCAATCTTTATTGCACACAAATGCACATCCATGAATAGATGTGTGGTAAGGGACCTTCCATTTTCAGGGTGGAAGGGCTGGTTTTTTTTTTTTTTTGTAAAGGCATTTCTGACTCTCATATAATAATAATAATAATAATAATAATAATGAGGACTTTGTATTGCGCCTAATCTTTAGAAGCTCTAAGTGCTTTATAACATTTGACAACACTTAAAAAACATATATAATGATATGATTACAAAATAAAAACAAACACCACGAAATTAGAAAACAGTAAACATGCTATAAATATTTAAGGTAAGGAAACATTATTAGGTCTTTAAGTCTGTTCTTGCAGTTGAAATAGGTGAGTTTTAAGAGCGCTCTTGAATGAGATCACTGTGTCTTTGTGTCTAAGTTCAGTGGGCAATTCATTCCACGTTGCTGGGCCTTGGTATGCAAAAGAACGTTGTCCATTTGATTTCATTTTCATAGTGGGAATAATGAGAATACGTGTGTCAGAATAGGAGTGTACGTATCTTGCTGGTGTGTACACATGGGTGAGGTCGGATAGGTATGTTGGACTGGAGCCTGTCAGTGAAACGTAGCACAGAGAACAAATTTTGCGTTTAATTCTGGATCGAATGGATAGCCGGGATAGGGTACAGAGCAGGGGGAGGCGTGCTCTGATCGTGGTACTCGTAAAGATGATCCGAAAAGCTGTGTTTTGAACTTTTTGAAGTTTCTGGAGTAGATATTGAGATGAACCAGACAGAATTGAGTTACAATAGTCCAGTCTTGAAAGTACTAAGGAACACACAAGTGTTTTAGTGGCATCAGCTGAAAGATACTTGTGAATGGAGCTGATGCGTCTCAGCTCAAGATATGCAGCCTTGCATATGTTCATGACATGTTTGTGCAATGAGAGAGTACTGTCGAGAGTAACACCTAGGTTTCGTACTGACTGTGTGAATTTAATGTTGGTGTTGCTGATACATAACTTAGAATGAAAGATTCTTGCTCAGATTTATGGCATTAACAAACACCCAACCAATTACATGCATATCTATTAGTTGAGAAAAGAAAGTTGTTTTGAGGAAAAAGAAATCGAAACATCTCAGCAGAAGAAAGTCCTAAACGTCCCTCCCTGAGTATTAATCATCAGTCCCGAAGCACATAGAAAAGTTTACAATATGTACTAAAGTTGTGTCCCATCAACAGGTTTGTACTGCTCTATTTCTGAACATATCACAATACATACAGCAGTATACTGTAATTAAGGGACATAAGTTTAACATTCTGGGGCAGTGTCCTGACACTTTTCTAAATTAAATTTCTATCTGCCACTAACTGTAAAAAATGTCTAGCTCTGATTTATAGCAAAATAACATCATACTATATTCATCATATTATTTTTAAAAATATTCTTGAGACAAGAAGAAAATGAAATATTTCATGTAAACAAAAATCAGTCCTCCCACCAGGGGCATACCTAAAGTATTGGGCATCTAGGGCAGATCCTTCCTTTGGCACCCCCACAAATAATTTTAAAATGTAAACACACAGAAAAATATATTGTGTTTGAAAGTAGATTTTTAAACAATAAGGTGCTGTCATAATGAAAAGGGAAGTAACTGTTGGTTTGAAAACTTGTACTGGTATTTCAACTCTTCCGATGGTAGCCTCCATCTGGCTGTCACCTCGGGTGGACTGCCCCACTTTAATATGCCACTGCCTCCCACCTCTATGAAATTAAATTGTCAGTACCATATAATAGATGAGTTTGCTTTGTTTATGTTAATAGTTAGAGAGCTTGTTGATTAAGATAGGAAATGTTTGAATAAACCTACCATCTGTCAGCTACACTATTGATATAATAGGCAGGGAAAGCTTTAGCGGCATGTCAACACCCGGGCAAGATATAGAGGGGGCTAGTAAACATAAAACACATATAATAAATGAGAAAAATTATCTAGTGGACATGAGAAATTACATAAAGAAAACAACTGATCTCTAGCACTAATGATTAATATATACTAATAATACATGACTAAAAAATATATTTTTTTAAATCCAAAATGTTTCCAAAAAAGTTGGATTTGACCAGAGTATCTTTAACAATATCTCATTTGGCCACCATGTTTGTATATGTGGCACATGTAAAACTGACAATTTAAGGATGATAAATATAATTATATTTGTAATATTACAAAAATTAATTTGTGACAAATACAGCTGTTTTGTAAAAGCATCACAGTTTCCTGAGCTATTTTGTCATGAAAACGAAAACATGCTGTCAGTAAATTTGTAACATGATTTTACTCTGGAATTTACGTAAATTCCATATTGATGGAAACTACTAAAGTACTGGCACAGGGAAAGAGTACTGTGGTGCATACCACTGGAAACAAATTCTTTAGTAAACCAGCATAGCTGTAATAAAGGGAACCTCTAACATGTACACACACCAACATACAGTGCTGAAATGATCTACAGTATACACGTGGAAAGGTCAGACTGTTTACAATCTTTACACACAAATACACACCTCTGTTCTAATAATGTACAGTAAACATATGGAAATGTCAGTCTGTTTACTGTCTTTGCAAGCACAAACACACACAACCATTAACTGTTATATGGTAAACACGTGAAACAATATTTGAGGCCTTTAGTGTTCATTAGTGGAAAGTTGGAAGGTTGTTTATAAATGCATGTATACCATTTTGAACCATTCATTTGAATTCCTTTTGCAATTCATATCTGTGAAATGAACACTGATTTCAGTCTGTATCTGGAGACCTAGTGGTTATAGCATGCACCTTGGATGCGAGAGGTTGCAGGTTCGATCCCCAGCCGAGTCATACCAAAGACTTATAAAAATGGTACTAACAGCTACCACACTAGGCGCTCAGCATTAAGAGGTTAGTGTTAGGACTGGTCGGCCTGGTGTCGGGATAATGTGACTGGGTGGGACATGATGCTACATGTCTGTGGCATGATGCCCCAGTGCTTGACACATCACTGTAAACTGCCACACTGTTGAATTGTAGCAATATGACTGAAAAATTGTTAAAGCTGCATTAAAAATCCAAAAAAATCATACACACAATTCACCACAAATGTTACCCTTGCTTTTCATTACATACCAGTAATTTGGATAGTATATCCATATTTATCATTCCTAGTTGGTTTCATTTATAGGCCACCTTCCTCCAAAGCAATTTGGAATGAAAACTTTTTGAAACAAATGGAAAATGTTCTTGCACAGGAGAAAGAAACATATATACTTGGCGATATAAATAAGGACCAACTGGATGGAATTTATTGAATTGTTAGGCATAGTCCAGCAGGTAAATGAGCCCACAAGGGTAACAGAAGAATCAAGCACTCTTATTGATCACATTTATACCAATCTACCAGACAGTGTGGCTTGTGTTAATGTACCGAATGTTAATCTTAGTCACCACTATCCTTCTTTTTTTACAACAAAAGTTAAATGCAAGAGAAATAAGAAAAATATGCACAAAACTATCACTTACAGATCGTTCCAAAATTTTAATGAAGAACAATTTCTCAGTGACCTATATAAAGTTCCATGGAATATGATTCAAAATTTGGATGACATAGATGAAGCTCTGAAGATGTGGACTGACTTATTTATGGATGTAATCTCTAAGCATGCACCACTGAAAGTACATCGAGTAAAGAATGAAATCCAACCTAACTGGCTTACAACTGAAATCCTAGATGCTATGAAAACACAAGACCAATTCAAGGCTATGGGAAACCATGCACAATATAAAGTATGGAGAAATAAAATAACAAGTATGATTAAAAAAACTAAAAAAAATTTATCAATCATTGCTTGAAAACAAAAAGAGCAACACAAACTCCATTTGGAAAGTCTTCAATGAACTCACTTGAGGAACACATAAAAATCAGACAAATAAAATTAACTCACTTCTGGTAAATGACACCATAGTCACTGATGACACTGACATTGCAAATGTTTTCAGTGATTTTTTTCACCAACATTACCATAAAGTTAAAAGAACCAGTGATAGAAAACAACTTTAATGAACTGAAAAAGTTCTGCAGCAGCAAAAACTCTAAGGAGGTATGTTTCTCTTTCCCACCACTATTAAAAAACTTTGTTAAAAAATGTCTCAGTGAACTTAATACCAAGAAAGCTACAGGACTTGATTGAATTGGTCCATGCCTCATTAAATCTTCTGCCTCTGCTATTTTAGATAGCATAACATTCATAATCAATTTAAGTATTGCAACCTCATCTGTCCCCAAAATATGGAAAACGGCACAAGTAACTCCTATACACAAATCTGGTTCTAAGGATGATGCTGATAACTACCGGCCAATCTCAATACTACCAAACTTGTCAAAATTGATTGAAAAACATGTCCATGTCATATTTAACCAAACACGTGGTGTTAACACCCAAATCAATCAGGCTTTGGACAGAAACATTCATGTGAGACTGCCTTGATCTCCCTAACTGATAAATGGCTTCAAGTACTTGACCAAGGTAGAATAATAGGATCTGTATTTGTAGATTTCAGGAAAGCTTTTGACATGGTGGATCATGAAATCCTTTTGAAGAAACTGAAAAAAATCTACCAATTTGATGAAAGCACAGTTAGATGGTTTACTTCATACTTAAATGAGAGAACACAACGTGTTTATATAAATAATGTTCTGTCTGAACCTAGAACAATTAGATATGGAGTACCACAAGGCTTAATTCTAGGTCCATTACTATTTATTTTATTTATTAATGACCTACCACTTTTACTAAGATACTCAATTTCATCTACAGATTTCTATGCAGATGACACAACATTGTCAGACATCTAAAACACAAAGCATGAACTCGAAAGTTCTTTACAGAATGCCCTAAACAAACTGGACAACTGGTGCACATGCAATGGCATGGTGTTAAATATTGGTAAAACTAAAATATTACTTATTACAAAACGGCAAAAAAGGACAGAACTTGATAGTGATGAATTCTGTCTGACATGGAAGGATAAAAATTTGCAAATGGTCTGTCATGATAGACGACTTGGTGTTTTGGTAGATAATGACCTATCATGGACTGAACAAATCAAACATATCCGTAAAAAAAAGTCAATTCAAGTTTATGACTTCTCAGTAGGATAAGACATTTTGTCCCTGAAAGGCAAAGAAAACTATTTTATAACAGTTACATACAACCCTATTTAGACTACTTTAATACTGTAACGGGTAATTCATATGATAAAAACATAGCAAAGCTGGCACATCTTAAAAAAAGAGCATTTGGGCTAATATCAATTCAGAAAGAAAGCAAGGAAAATTTAGCTGGTAAGTTAAAAATATTACCTATTAAAGACCGAATCCGTTTGGGAAAAGCCAAATTAATGTACAGGATATTCAATAATAGTGCTCCTGAATATTTACAATCACTATTCCAGTATAGGCTACCTGGCAATACTCCCCACCTGTGATCCATGTCTACCAAACATTATAAAATTCCCAAACTAAATAAGGAATTATTTAAAAAAACAGTCTCCAGTACTCTGGAACTTTGCTCTGGAATAGTATTCCAGTTGAGATTAGAAATGCCCACTCTATTTCCTTCTTCCAAACCCAATATATCCAGTGGCTTCAGACATGCATCAGAAATAAATAAATTCCTTTGCATGAGGGCCTCAAGGCAGATTAGTTCTTAGCTAATATTATGTGTTACCCTCTTTAAATAAAGTCATTATTATTATTATTATTATTATTATTATTATTATTATATATGCCCTCATTAATCCAGCGGACACAATTTTATAAAGTTTTGAATCTAAGTTGGATGTCAGTTATGTTTGTATGTTTGTAGCTTTTGGATGTGTTTTTTCATGTTCCATAGAAAGTATAATTATTTTATTTACCAAAATTTTTTGTACAGAAAGATACCTTATTTCTGGGAGTCTGAGGTGTTTTAAATTTTTTGTACTTGTGAAGTCTCAAGTCAGAAATTGAGATGTTTGAAATTATGTATTTGAATATTATACAAACATTGTCAGAAATTATGTTCACAGACAATTTTGTTTTACGTTTCATTTTTTAAAACTTGATTTTTAATGCTTATCTATTATGAAAATTTTCCTTAAGACAATGTGTAAAGAAATCTTGCAGCTATTATTTTGAACTGGAATTATGACAAGAACTTTGTCATGTTTTTTTTGTATCTCAACTATCAGGTACCACTGATTTTTATCTTACATAGCTAATATGTACTAACATCCTGCTGTTGAGGAGAGCTTGGAGTAGATCTTAACAAGTGTTTTCAGAAGTATTAATTATGGTAAATACTAATGCAAGTGTATCATAAGGACAGTTTTCTTGGGGGTGGGGGCCTGACATTTTATTTTCAGCCAGACAGTGGGTATAATAGGTTTTTGTGGGGAAGATTGTAAATCAGAGCAAGAATATATTTTTTCATAGCCATTTGAAAACTGGAATTAAAAAAAAAATCTTTGTCTCCGCACCAAATTCCCAATGTCAAAAATTAAATGGTCATTTCCTTATCTTTTTTTCCTAAGTTGCTATTCAGACGTACGTGTATAATGAATTGTAGGTAATGATAATGTATACATTGGTACTCCATTACTGAAATTCAATCACCTTTTAATATGAATACAGTCAGGGAAACGGTCACAAATAGGTCAGGATTTATTCATTGTGTCATGAATGCACTCAAAGGTACATCTCAAGATTTACCTTTAAATACCATATGCACCCCAACAAGGTTCACCTTTAAATACTATGTGCAACTCAACAAGATTCACAATACGATATGCAGCCTAGCAAGCAGTCATATCTCAGTATGCAGGCATCATTCAAATAACCCAAGACTAAATCATAAGGCAGCAACCATATTTTATTTTGAATTTAAGTTTATTTTGACATGTGCTGATTGGTAATTTTAGTATCTTTCTTTCAATTTTATTTCAACAAGGTGATAATACAAGCCATGTAATTGGTGTGCCAAATGTTACAAATTGTAAGTTTTATAACAGACACAGAAAAAAATTGGAGATGGTTGAGATGGGGGGGGGGACACTGCAGCCCAAGGAAGGCAGCATGTGGTGATCGTAATCTTGAGATACTGTTGGTATTGGACATTGGGCTTAAGTGGGAAATGTAGACATTGTTTCACTTGCAGAGAAAAGAACACGACAAGTTGATTGCAATATTACAGTTGTGTATCATGATGCACTATTGCGAGAGAAAATAATGCGATTTATATAGAGCATCAAACCACCTATGGCTTGGGATTTGGCCTCAAGTACATTTAAGAGTTGAATGGGCTTTTTTTTCTGTGTTTATTACACATGTATCTGTAAATGTAGTTGTTTTGTGTACTGAATCAAAATATAGTGATAATTATTGACAACAACAAAAAAATGAATGTGGTGATTTTTTTGTGATAGAGGTATATTAACTGTCAGTCATATTTGTTGTAATAATTTAATAATTTTAGTTTATGTAAATGAAATATATTACACATTGCGGTAACTGCATTAAATTTTTAATGGTTTGTTTAATGTTTTTGGTTAATGAACATACCAGTATTGGAAGGTCCTTGTTCATGACACATTGTTTTTCAACGATTTTTGGGGTATAGCCTATCATGTGCCGAGAAGTGGCATCAAACTCGTGCAGCATCAACATCAGTGATTTTGGTATATTCTTGTGTTGTTTCATGAAAGATAGGCAAGTTATTGTCATTATAAACTGCACTGACAGTATTATTACAGTGATAGACATACACTTTTTTGTTGATATAATGATACAAAGATACTTTTGTTTGATACAGTGATACAAAAATACTTTTTTTACAAATGAAATGGATGACAGTAAAAATCAAGATATTTGAAGATTTGTAAGCAAATATCACATGCACATCAGCTCAATACACTGCATGATCATATACATTCTCTATTTCAGATTGGATCATATGATAAACAACTGTGGGAGCAGTCAGTGGAACACAAAGTTTTAAAGGTATTGCAGTTTTTATGTTAGCAAAGCCCACTTCTTTTTTCCGGTGACCAAAATTTCAGTGTTTCTTAATAAGAATTCAAAATAATATGCACAATGTGCTTAGAAAATTGCAATTTGGATGAATTTCATGAGCTAAAAGCTCATCATAATCAGCACTCACTGACAGTGTCCTCAATTGTTTCCCTACCATGTTTATGTACATGCTAAATTGTGTTCCTATCATGTTTACATACATGCTAAATTGTGTTCCCATCAGGTTTATATACATGCTAAATTGTGTCCCCATCATGTTTATATGCATGTCAAATTGTGTCCCCATCATATTTATGTACATGCTAAATTGTGTCCCCATCATGTTTATATACATGCTAAATTGTGTTCCCATCATATTACGTACATGCTAAATTGTGTTCCCATCATGATACATGCATGCTAAATTGTGTCCCCATCATGTTTATATAGATGCTAAATTGTGTTCCCATCATGTTTATGTACATGCAGAATTGTGTCCCCATCATGTTTATAGAGATGCTAAATTGTGTTCCCATCATGTTTATATACATGCTAAATTGTGTCCCTATCATGTTTACATACATGCTAAATTGTGTCCCCATCATGTTTACATAGATGCTAAATTGTGTTCCCATCATGTTTATATACATGCTAAATTGTGTCCCCATCATGTTTATGTACATGCAGAATTGTGTCCCCTTTATGCTAGAAGAGGTAGCTGTCTTTATTTATGTTCAGTTTCATTCTTTCTTCCAGTATGGTCACTCGGTATAAAATATGAGGAAGATTTATTTTCAGACTTACATAAACCACTGCAGAGTTAAAAGGTGTTACGTTCCAAGAAAAACATGATGTTCTAGATAGATTTTAGCATCTGCTTAACTCCCATAAGGCATGCTGGGGTCTAGACATGTATGGTTAGTATTGTATCAGTTGAGAGGAATCTTTGATAAAATAAATGGGTTTTTACTTATTGTGGCATGTAAAGGTATTTTGAGATGGGCTTTTACTTATTAAGGCATGTGAGGGTATTATGGGATGGGTCTGTGTTTATGGCATGCGAGGATATTTTGAGATGGGTTTGTACTTATTAAGGCATGGAGATTACGAGAATTGCATGTCACAGAGCTTTTTTGGACCAGACAGCCTTGTTGTGTCACATTAGCAAACTATTTGAGATCATGAGAATTGCATGTTGCAGAGCTCATTTTGACCAATCAGCGTTATGTTGTCACATCAGTAGACTGTATTTGAGATCATAATAATTACATGTTGTATAGCTCATTTTGACCAGTAAGCCCTGTCCTGGCACATCAGCAGACTTCCATCTGATATCATGAGCATTACATGTCACATTCATAATTTTGACCAGTTAGCCCTGTCCTGTCACATCAGCAGACTTCCATCTGATATCATGAGCATTATATGTCACATTTAAAGATGTAAAAATTTGGGAGATTTCTATTGGGTACCCATCAGTCCTAATGATCGGTTACCTGGGTACACGATCAAATGGAAATTGTATTAAATGTGAACCTAAACTGCTTTGTTGTAGGTTCACACATGCCAACCCCCAAGAGAGGTATAATCGTAATTTATTACTAATATAAATGACAAAAAAAGCATAATCTGGGCGTAAAAAGAGCAATCTATATATTACATGCCATAATTACAGAGAACTATATGAAAAGCATTTATTTTATTTAACATACATTTATTTTTGCTACTTATCTGCAGTTAAAATTTTTGTCACAAATCGGCTAGATCCGTTTGGATTAGAAGTTAATACAAGAGTATAGACACAAAAGAAATTGATGAATTATTTATACATAACACTCACTTTAATTATTGTCTATATGTCTACAGTAACTTTAGCGAAAAGTCGTGAAGTCAACAAATGATTGACTGTTGTAGCATCTTTGACCCGCCATGGTTCGCCCCTTAACGACGGTCCAGTACAGCATGTTTTTAAGTTGAACAAAATCCCTCTCCTCTGACATTTTTCAGTCATATAACATCGAACGGTCACATTAATACAGCCCATTTTTTTAAAAATATTCACAGGGTCTCGTATCATTGTTTGCAATTTAACTATCAGTCATACATATAGAATAAAATAATATTATTTTACACTATGTATATGACTGATAGATTGCAAGGAACAATACGAGCCCCTGTGGCGCTGTTTATTTTCAATTTAGACCGGGCCACTATGTATGTAGTATAAAAATAGAATGAATCTATGACCAGTGGTTTGACATTCAAGAATCCTACCTGTTTTCTTGGAACTGTTTCATGTAAAATTTATGCAAAAATTACCATATTTACACACATCAATTTTTATTAGATTTTTTTCCCCTGTGTTATTAAATAATGAAGATTTCCCTTATATTTAAATATTTATGTGAAAATTTTCATTCTGTATAGTTGTCCATTTTGTTTATAATTTCCTAACATGGTATAAGAAGTGTATGTTACGGTTACAAAGTTTTAATGTTGCCTTTGCCATGACAAAAATATGTCTTGGTTTTCCTGCTAATAAAAAAGGTCAAGTAAACGAACATGTGAACAACGGCCCTGACTTGAACAGCTAATACTCGCTCCAGGGCCACAAACTGTAGGCAAAAATGGCATTAGTTAAACCGGACATTTATATTGTGGTTTCTTTTATTTGAATTGTAGTACATATTTAAATTTTATTTCCTCAAATATTTCTTAATCAGTACTTACTGTCGCTGTTGACGAAAGGTATTGACCTAGTTAATGTCATCAGGATCTCAAAACAAGTACGTTTACGTTGCAAGAAAAATGGCACACAAACCATGGACAGGCATGAAGTTAGGACGGTCTAGCTTTAAAGATAGGCATTGATTCTTAAATAGGTTGCTCGAGAAAGGAGAGAAGTGTCCTCCATTGTATTCTTACATAGTACATGCATGACATGTAAATTGTCAGCAACCATATGAGCCCCTGTGATGATGAATAAATGCGCACATGACATGAGCCTCGAACTGAAATTATTATTCAGTGTCTCAATCTGAACTTGGAATACCTTGTTTTTAAACGGCTGTTCATTTTATTACCTAGGCTATTATCAACAGGTGGATACCAGAGTAAACGGGTACCCATTGGCATCATTAGACGCATTGATAATTTTGACCAGTAAGCCCTATCCTGTCACATCAGCAGACTTCTATCTGATATCATGAGCATTACATGTCACAGAGCTCATTTGGACCAGTCAGAGTTGTTCCGTCACAGCAGCAGACTTTGCATGGTCTACAGTTAGGGATTTCACAGCTTGGAGTACATATCGATATATTGGGGTATGAAAGCGTAAATTAATGACCCAAATCAAATACATGCCATGTTAATCGTACTCTAAGGTCATTTATTATATTTGAGGAAAATATTTTGACATACATTTCATCCAACTTTAATAGCATTGACTAACTGTCCTATGCGTCAAAGCATGGAAACATAATGGTATCACTTTTCTGGCATCAATACCATCACTGTTGCCAATATTAAAATTTTGCGTTGAAGTTTCTGCATGTGGGATATATGGGGGCGGGGGCAGATATCAGCATATGGACACAGGAGAGACAGGAGGGTGGATAAGGGTCTGTGTTATTTGCAGTTTGAACAGACTTATAAGTGAGTACTTTTATTTCGTTCTGTATTTTTTAGGCAGTGCTATATTTTCCTATATTTTTGCAGACATTCCTATATTTTTCAGACATTCCTAGACATTCCTATATTTTTCAGACATTCCTATATTTTTTTCAGACATTCCTATATTTTCCTTGAAAGATTTGAATAAGCAAAAAATAAAATAAAGCTGAAAAGAAAAGTGCAAGAGGAATGTACTGCACAGTCTGATGTATGTTTCGAAGCCATTAATTTTATTATCTTTTATTGGTATGGCCATTTTCATAAAAACTTGCCCTTGACAACCTTTAAATATTGAAATATTTTAGAGCACTATGAATATTATAACCTTTCAGCTCAGTTTCTGGTAACAATTGCTTCAAACAAAGAGATTTCATGATTCATTTTTAGCATTTTTTTCAAACCAAGGATGACCGCTCCAGTGGCCTAGTGGTTAGAGCATCCGCCTCAGATGCGGGAGGTCGCTGGTTCAAACCCTGGGCAAGTCATACCAAAGACTTTAAAAATGGAACTAATAGCTGCCTCACTTGGCGCTCAGCATTAAGAGGTTAGTGTTAGGACTGGTTGGCCTGGTGTCAGGATAATGTGACTGGGTGGGACATCATACCACATGTCTGCAGCATGATGCCCCAGTGCTAGACATCACTATAAACTGTCACACTGCAGACATGGTAGTGATATGACTGAAACATTGTTAAAGCTATGTTAAAAATCTAAATCACACACACACACACACACACACACACACACACACAAACCAAGGACTGATATGTTTGTCCTATGGCTGTGATCTTTACAGCAAAATGAAAATTAATGTCCATAGTGTACAGTTTATTTGTGACCAGTATTGTTAGGCATCTTTACTCATGTAACAAAATGGTCAAAGATGCCAGGAGATTTGACCAAATTTAACCAGATTTAATGAATGCGGGTTGTCGGAAACGGTTAAAAATGGACATGAACCAAAGTTGTGGTATGCAAAGAGTAGTCACATGTATCACACTTTATGAAATCTGAAATCTGAGAATTCAGTCACAGTTTGAAATACAAATTTCTTCCAGTGGTTGTTTGCTAGTTAATATAGCTTTGATACTATCTACTGTGGAAAGGAGCCTGTCATTGAACACCAATGTGGATACAAGGGACAGAAATGAATGAACTGTGAAGGAAATCAGAATTATAGTGAAAGACACAGTCAAATTTATTGATTATGAATAATGCCAGCCAGAAAATATTTCACTTGACGTGGAGGAGTTAATGCATTAGCATACTGTCAAGAATGGTTGGTGTGGGAATAGGTTGAAAGAGAAAAGCACGGGAAAGAAGAAGTAGTAAAGGATAGGCATGAGAAAAGTGGATACACAGTGTAGAGAACGAAATTAAAAAGAAAAGCTTTTCTTTGAGAAATAAGAATTGTTGGGGTGAATAATCAAAAGCTATGACAAATTGTTCAGCTCAGAGAAATCGGCCAGAAGAAGGGAGCAGTAAGCTAACATTATACAATGAAAATTGTGCAGTAATATTAAAGGGGCAGGATTAGCACAAAGGATGATTGAAAGCTTGAATAAAAGTAAGTTCGAAAGCTTTAGGAAAGAGATGAACCATGTAAGAGATAATCAGAGAAAGAGTAAACAGGTGAAACAAGTCAATGGATAGAATTTTGTTTAGGATAGGTAGTGTTTCTGGAACAAGGAAACATAAGACACTCAGTCTGCTGAGAATAAAGTAAAATCAAAACAGGTTTTCTAGCTTTAAATGGCACATGGCTTTGAATTTTATGGCTTTGAGTTTAAAACAACTGGTTTTCATGTAAACTTATTATGCAGAATTATCATGTAAAATTATGATGGAACTGAATTCAACACTTAATTTGAGTCCTGATAAGAATGATTTATTGTTAAAGATAAACATGGTTCTTGCTAAATGGTGACTGTTTTGTGACAAGACTGGCAGCTTGAACCATGTGCATTCACTGTGTTACATCTAGAAACAATAGCATCTAAATTACTTAGACTGTGTTACTTACTGTCATAAAAATTTTCCATTTTTAATAATTTTGTGAAGAATGTTCTGTATATTGATTTTAAAATCTTTTGTTAGAGCTGATGAGTGGTGGAGGAGGTTAAATTTACCATTTCTTTTGTTCCAGTTATTCCTATATTTTTCTGTATTTTTAAAACAGAATTTCTATATTTTCAACACCATTCCTATATATTTATTGTTAAAATGTGCTCGACACATGAATGGGTTATTTTACCAATGAAACTAAAATAGAATGCAGAACGAATGCAGATGAACTGATAAATGCATTTTGAATAATGCAGAACGCAGAATGATTATTGATCTAAAAAAATAGAATAAAACTTGATTGCATTTCATGAACAGATTCAAAAGTCGATTATTTTCAGACTGCCACTAAATTTCCATTGTTGAAATCCCTTTCATGTGATAATCCAGGGTCAGATTCTTTACGCTGACATAGTTTCATTTGTTACAAGTTATTACATTTTTCTGATCAAAGCTGATATTGCAGATGCCATTGATGTCATGACATCATCATCAGTGCTTAAATCATTACTGTGCAATTTTGATTGAATGACTTGAAATACATAAAATTTGTTGAAACACTCCACAACTATTGAGTAATGTTTATTTCAGCTGCAATTATATTTTTATTTATCGTAAATTCATTTTTGCATTTTTACATTTTTTATTAAATCATACTTTTAATAAAAAACCAAATACAAAAGCAGTCAGTATTGATCAGTGTTGGCCAGTAGCTTCTGTTGTCAGTATTGATTGATGTTGGTTGATACCTACTGTTTGTTGTCAGTATTGATGTTTGTCAGTACCCTTGTTGACTGATACCTTTTATTTTGCTGTCAGTGTTGATAGATGTTGGTCAGTACCTTTGGTTTATGGGCATATAAATAAATAAATACTGTGAAACACGTTAAATTTGTAGGTTACCAATATTTGTATCATTTTTCTGAGCTTGCTGAATTGCAAATGTTAACAGTCATAATGAAAATTATAAATCAGCTAATATTCAAAGCTACCACCCACTTACCAAGTTTAATATAAAAACATGCAAAGGACATATAACAAAATAGAAAACATTAATATATCTAAGTTATTGAATGTACTGAAGATTATATCATGTTCGATTCAGTATTAGCTCATCTTTAATATTGGTATTGTCCTTCCATGATTCACTGGTTTCCTCGCAAACTAATTGTTTGTAAACAAAAAAATGTTACTTTCAAAACACTAGGATTAAAGACATCAGCAGTATACTATTACTCTATACTATTTTTAAAAAAATGGATTAATAATTGACAACAAGGACACTTAATACCTCAGAAAAATGTCACCTAATGAGGATTAGTGGGCAGTTATCTGCCCTTGGAAATTGATAGACAGCACCACCACACCATGTCTAAAAACTGAACAACATATAGATATAAATGTACATTCCAAAGTATGCTTAGGTATTGATCATGGAATCCAAATTTGGTACATTCCAAAGTATGCGTAGGTATTGATCATGGAATCCAAATTTGGTACATTCCAAAGTATGCTTAGGTATTGATCATGGAATCCAAATTTGGTACATTCCAAAGTATGCTTAGGTATTGATCATGGAATCCAAATTTGGTACATTCCAAAGTATGCGTAGGTATTGATCATGGAATCCAAATTTGGTACATTCCAAAGTATGCTTAGGTATTGATCATGGAATCCAAATTTGGTACATTCCAAAGTATGCTTAGGTATTGATCATGGAATCCAAATTTGGTACATTCCAAAGTATGCGTAGGTATTGATCATGGAATCCAAATTTGGTACATTCCAAAGTATGCTTAGGTATTGATCATGGAATCCAAATTTGGTTTAATAATGATTCCTCAGGTGAGAGAAGAACTTAGATAAAGATATGCTTGGATTTTGGGATGAAAGAAAGAGCTGGTAGGAAGGTTTGCATGTTAAAGTGTGTCTTTGGCACATTTTACTCAACGACATTAATAAAAGTGAAAGGTGAAATTCTTCAGAAATGGGTCACATGTAAAGTTACTTTATGATCCTCGTTTGGTTCCATGGTTGAGCACACTAACCATTATACTTACATGTCATGTTTACTTCGGTCAGACTTCAAAGTTAAAGTGGGTGAATATTTTACACGTAAGTGAACTTATTTTCCCAGCGTGCTCCTTTTAATTTTTTTATTTTTATATGGATTTATACATTACACTCACAATTAAATAAAAATCATTATATTAATCACAGATATTGGCTGAGTTCTTCATTTTTAACATTTTTAATGTTTTGGCTAGACTTATCATTCTTTAAATATTTACTTTTTTACTACTTAGTTTTCTGTCATGTAATACTACCCAAGCATACAGTAACACGGACTGAGCATAATTAAAGAAATGTTAACCCCATGTTTCAATCAAAGAAGTGTTTGGATGAATATGCAAGGCAAGAGACAGAACAGATAGTGCCAAGTTAGCCAAATCTAGTACTGTTGTCACAAATGTCAAGTCTGCACCTATTGAACATGGGCACAAACATGAGGTGGTCACTGTGCATCCTTTTAAAACCATGATATTAGGCAAGTAATATAATATGATATACATACATATATATTGGATAAACAGCATTTATGCAAGTTTTGAAACAATACCAGTTCTAAAATTACACAGCATAATGCAGATGAATGTTATTTCTGACGATAATTTTGACTCCATATGAGTTAAGGGATTTGTTAAAATTTAAAATGTTTGACTTGACTTATGATTTTTTTTCTGTATCTTTTCTTTTACTTCTTATTTTTCTCTCATTTAAAACTACCCATGCACACAGCAGCATGTACATGTACTTGGCATAATTGAAGAAATTTTAACCTCACAATTCTATCTAGGAAGTGTTTTCTTTGTTTATCAATCTAAGGTAGCTAGAGAGAGGTAATCCTGATTGATGGACCAGTGGTGGAGGTGCTAATAGGCAATAACTAGAACTTGCTAATACATGTAGCTCCCATTGGCAGGCATGTCTGTTAAAGGTAGATGGTAAAGGTTTTTTTGATCAGGTTACAAGATAAAGTCTTGGAGGATAATAATAAAGGTTATTTGCTGTTCTGGTATCTTTTTTTTTTTTTTGTGCCTAGGTGTCACATATTTTGTTCTAAAGGTGTGATGTATTGACATAGTTTGACACCACATAGTACAATTCACATGAGGGCAGACACATAAATGTCTATAGTACAGACCCTGGGATTTTTTGTAAGTGCGGGAGATAAGCTATCAAACCACTTTTATCTTGTGCTTTGTGGCTATAGAGTGTTTAAACAGTGGGAAAATATAATGACCAAACAAGCATGGTGTTAGTTGATTGTCTAAAAAAGAAACTTTAGACTAGTCCTAGTTACCTTTGAATTAAACTTAGTCAGTGGTGCATGTATTTATTAATTGTCTGACAAAGAAATGATCAGTATACTAAACCTAGTGACCTTCAAATTTTACTTCCTTAAGGCATTTATTCGTCAATTGAATGGAAGACCAAAATCAAATACACTTTTATATAATGATATATAAGGTGTCCTAGGACTGATGTCTGGTTGCTCATAATGTAAGCTGATCAAAACCATTTGATCAGCTGGATTTGTCTAGCAAATGCAGTTATTTCAGACAGTTTTATTGTTGTTTTCTTACAGGAGTTCATAATGTATCTGTCTATAGTGATGAATGTTCTTCATGCATGCCAATGAAATTTGAGAAATGGGAAAGCATTGAAATTCAAGAAATGAAATCTCAGTCGCAGTTTGTGCCTCTTTTAAGAACATGCACCAATGAATAACATTATTAGTTTTTATTCATGAAAATATCTAAATTATGGGCCATGAAGGTACCGTATTATGTACAATTAGACACTGTTCCATACTGTATGAGTAGACAGATCATTAATGTGAAAGCATGTACAGTGTCAGATTCTGATATTTTGACATTTCATAAATACAAGAAGTTGTTTTTCTTTGTTTATTCATTTGATTAAAGGTACTGTTTGTTATCCCATTGAGCAAACGGAACACAAGAACGTATTCTTTTTACTCATTACGTTTCATATATATAACTAACTGTTGAATAAAGAAACGGCAAATCTGTCCTACTTTCTCAAAGCTGCTTTAATTGCATCCGTCTGAAGTAGTACTTTGTCATGTATGGAGATGTCCACTTAATGTTAATTGGCTTAAATGAAGATGTTTTTCAAATTGATCGAGACCTTAACTGAGGTTTTCTACTGTCTCGTCAATTTAACCGAGCAATCACCTAGGACAAATACTGCTCATGAAAGCCTGTTTCAAGTTTCTTGGCTAGATTTTGGACAGATAAATTTGGGGATTCCATGCATGTGGAAGGCACAATGGTATGATGCCATTCCTTTAAATGAGACAGCAGTCTCTTCCAACCAAGTATGAACTACAGTAGTTCTACGGCCTTCTGTTCACATTCTCCAATTGCAGCAGTGGTACTAAGCTTGATTGATTTTAAATTCTTCAAAAGAATGTCAGTATCTTCTTTGATTCAGGTCTCAGTATTTATGTGGAGTGTTAGCAATGAATAATTTTCCCAATCAATCTAATTACTGCAGTAATAATTAAGCCTGTTTGATTGGAAATGCATTGATGTAACTGATGACATAATCTTTCAGAGAAAAATATAAATTATCACTTAATATTTTATCTTTTTTTTTTTTGTTCTTCTTTTTACATGTAAATTTACAAAACTGAGTACTCATGAATATGCATTTTTTAATCAGACTACAAAATTTGAATTTAAAATAAGTTACAGTTTGGTGCAGACAAACCAAGTTCAGTATACTGTCTGTATGGCTGAGTAAACTTCCTGAGTTGAAAGCTTAGATCCTGTTTCTGTCTTGTGTAAACCAGACAATCTTTTGTCAGTACATGTAAATAAGTTTCAAACATGTATAGATTCTCCTTGAAAAATGATAGTAAGTATACAATTATGAAAGGCATGCATCCTGTCTTCGTGCATCTCTTTTTGCAATGTATAGTTATCTATCAGATCATCCATCTTTCTTCCTTTCTTTCTTTCTTTCTTTCTTTCTTGCATTATTTTCTGCATTCTGCATTTTATTCTGCATCAAAAGCAAATGCAGCAGAGGATTCGTGATTTACTTGGGCTCTCTTTCTTTACATATGTTTCCATTATTCAGAAATCTTTGTAACTGGAACTGTCTACATTAATTGATAGAGTGAATATACTTGGAATGATGTTTCACAAAGATGAATAGGTTACAGTGAAGGTTTTAATCGGGTCTTATTTGCAACCCCATGGGATTGGGGTGGGTTGGGGTGTCAAGCATAATTTTTCAAAGGTAGCATAGACTTCTTGTAACTTCAGTTAAAACTTTCTTATGAAGTCATTTCCCCTTGGAAATTTGTTTTTATTTTCACCTGAAGTGGGGGTAGGAAACATATTTTGGGTTTCTTCTGAATGGATCAAAACACATCTGTTTCTGAGAGATTTTCATGTAAACAGATGCTTAGGTATATAAAATACATTGTTTTCCATTGGCTATTTTAGCTCTGTGTGTGTGTGTGTGTGTGTGTGTGTGTGCGTGCGTGCGTGCATGCGTGCGTGTGTGTGTATCCCATAATTTTCATGTCCAAATCTACTCGAGACCTGAAAGCTATCCTATTTTTTTGAAAGAGCCAAAATGACTAAAATTGGACTCAAACTATGGTTCTGAAATTGGCAATTTTGGCCTGGAAAATATCAGGTCATAAAGAATGTTTTGTTTTGCCGTATTTTTTTATGGGATTAGAAAGTCTACATCATGGGCATCCAACCTTTTTTTTTTTGATGGGGGACGGCCAAAACAGATAAAATGCTTAAAGTCTTGGGCTGCATAAACAATTAAATTAATTAATTATTATTAATTCTGCATTATAATTAAAATGTATATTTTCAGAATGACTGCCTACATGGCAGTGAGCTGCACAGTATGAAGGACTGGGCCGTGGGCCATGGGTTGAATATGCCTGGTCGACATTAATTTTTATTATTATACAACTAGATCTTTCCCCTTTTTAGTAAAACCACCAACTTTGGTGTCATAAATGATGTTGACGTTACAGAGCTCAGTAGTACGCTATATGGTTCTGCTTCTAGAAGTGTACATGTGGCACATGGGTTTAAAGAGTTAAAAATGTGCAAGTAGCATACAGTAAGTTTTATATACTTGTTGCAGATCGGAGGGTGAGGATGATGTTGATGGGCAACCCAGAGGGTGAGGGTGATTTACAGCCCTGCTAGTAAAGGTGATGGGCAGCCCTAAGGGTGTGGGTGATGGGAGTTATGGTTGAAAGTGGGCGATGCAGAATATCAGTAGTGAGAAAAGCACAGTATATATTCCCTTTTAAGTCAGGGTCAGCTACAAAGAACATTGACTTTGATCTGCCAGCACATAATGTGCCAGCAGATCCAGGTTTACTGATTACTGCTAACAGTTTGCTCAGACCCAGATCTGCCAATGCATTATGTGATGGCAGATCTGGTTCTATGCTGTTTGTGGTTGAATGAGACTTGCAGGTGAGTGTATTTATTATATGTGATATTGTTGTTTTGGGTTTAATGCCATTTTTCAGCACATGATACATGGGCAGCATATCGGGTGGAGTAAGAACCCGAAAAAATATCCTGGAAGAACCACTGACCCATGAGACATTCCTGGTTAGCTTTCTATCATACCCACACTGGCCAAGCCTGAGACTCAAACCTACACAGATAGAAGTGAGATGTCAGTCACAGGTAAAGGCAAGCACCTTAGATGACTCGGCCCCTTTTTTGGGATGGTTTTCACTGCTAGTATTTTCTTGTATGAAACATTATCTTTATTGAAAATTCTGGTCTTCTGACCTTGGGCACTTAACCTTGAATGTTGTTTGTTGATTTATAAAAATCATTTCTTTTTTTTTTTTGCAGAATATACGCCACTTGCCCAGAAGAAGTGTTCGCCTAAAGACAGAACTTATTGACGTTGATTTAGTTAGAGGTAAATTTTTCTTGTTTTTAAAAAAAAAAATTATCTTGCTTGATTCTCAATGAATTCGTATGTTCCTTGCACTGTTTAAACAGTTTTTTAACTGTCTCATTTAGCAATTTTTTTTATGTTTTGCAATGACATCTCTAGGGTATATAATGTTACACTTGTCTGTCTGTTGGTGAGACATCGGAGTTTCATGAAAATTTTAAATCATCCACCATTAGAATTAGGTATCAGATTGCTTTATAGTGATTCCTTCTTTTCCTAATAATGCCACTTAAATTGTTCCGCATGAGGGTGAACACATCATAAGAGCATGACTTTCCATGAGAGACCAAATGGTAAAAATGTTTTACTTAAATACATTATCATATGTCCGCTTGTCAATTGGTGAACTTTTTGCTAAGAGGGTCCCATGTTATAGAGGGGACCCCTGTGCAGTAGACATGCTACAGTTATGTACCCATATAATTCCATCTTAATTTTGTGTGTATACCAAAAATTTCCGGAAAAAATGAAATGGTTCTGATCATGTGAATTTGGGTATATGCTATGGTATTTATGTCATGAAATGGATATTGCTTCTGTAGAAAATTTAAGTATTTCAAGAAATAGTAGATAAAACATGAAGTTGTGCTATGTCATTTACAGTTAAAAGAGAGAGATGATATTGGTAACGTTTTACATGATCATATGTAAAAGAAATAATAAATACTGATATTTTCAGGCAAAAACAATTTAGGTCGTTGCCATGTTTTATCATGTCCACAATTAGGGTGTCATAATTAGTTGTTTTCATAATGCCCATTTTTCGAAATTCAAGTTACTGTCAAAGTATTACTGTATACGTTAAAAATCATGCCAATCTCATAATGCCTGTGTTACATTGGGAGAGTTGTCATTGATGATAATGTTGCTGACAAAGTATAACTATACATGTTGAAAATCATGCCAATCTTATAATGCCAATTTTTCATTAAGAAAGTGGACATTGACATTAAAGTTACTGACAAAGCATAACTGTACTCATTAAAAATCATGCTAATTTCATAATGCCCATTGTTCATTAGGAGAGTGGTCATTGACGATAAAGTTACTGACAAAGTATAACTGTAAATATTCAAAATAATGCCAATCTCAAAATTTCCCAATCTGCTTTTGACCTTGCATGGAAAGTTCATTTGTTGACCTATTTATTACAAAACAGTTTTCCAAATTTGGAAAATCCATTTGGTGTCAAAATGTTATGACTTTCAATCTTCTGAAATATTGGCAGCAACTGGAAAAATAGCTGATATTGTCTGTGTCAAGCCATGTTCATTTTTGGACCTGTAGAAACAACCCATTTAGTATAACTTAATGTCATACACACACATGGTTTTCTTTATTGGTGGATCAAAGGGAGGTTTACTTCATGTCTCGTCACAGTTAACACTTGTGTAAATAACTGTTTCTTTATGATTTGGTTTTGGTGCTTTACGGCACAGCAATACTAGTAGAACCTGTCTTGAAAGACTACCCTTTCTGCCATAGAATTATGGTCTCTCAAGACAGGTGGTCTCTCATAGCAGGTCAGAATGCTATATAATCATTAAATTTATGTGTTGAGAATATGGTCTCTCAAGACAGGTGGTCTCACATAGCAGTGGTCTTTCAAGACAGGTTTCACTGTACTAGTAGATTATTTAGTGCTTAAGTAATTGGAATAAAGTGCCTTGCCCAGGGACACACCAAGGTGTTTTTTAATAGAAGTTTTGCAAAGATGGAAAAATATAAATAGTGAGAAAATGGTGAGCAATTTTAAATTATTATTTTTTGTTAATTTCATGTAGAAATTGAGTTTTACAATGGAGTTTTTAGAAATGTGAGATTTTGCAGCTGCTGTTTGTGCTGGAAATACATGACCATCATTATGTACTTGTTAGATTTCAAATGTAATAACACTTTTTGATATTTGATGTGGATGATTTTATGATAGTAATTCTTTTGGGAAAATAAGTGTTAGGAGTCTGTGCTCTTAAAATAAGTAACAGAAAAGAGTGAAGACAATAAGCTTTGTAAAATTGAACAAATAATTTATTTCCCTAGAAAACAAAGTTAAAAATGAGAAGAAAAAAAATTACAGTATTGCGAATTAAATCCAGAAATAATCCAAAAATTAAAGACACAAGTCCTATAATAAAAAGTCCTGAATAAAACTCAGTTCAAGTCCCAAAGATATCCAAAGTTGAAGGTGATGGTGTGTCTGTTATAGTCTTTGAAGTACTGATGTGTCATCAGTCTCTTGTTGAATCACATAAATATTATTCCAGGTGTGAACTCAGTATAAATTCCAATGAATGTCTCTATCCAAGAATTTTATCAGAGCACTTTTGTATTTCCAGAGAAAATAATCACTTGAATTCAGTAATCTGAAGAAAATAGAATTCAGCCCAAACTGGTCACAACATAATACAACTTAAAGTGCTAGATGTTAAAGCACAACTGGTAAAATCCTGACAGGCACAAGATAATACAGTTCTCTGTTTGACCTCAGGTCACAAATTAGCATTTTCTAAAAACAACCATTACCCAATGGAAAATAACTTTCTAGTATGATTTAATGAGCCTTGTTTACTTACAACACAATAATCTATTAAATTCACTTGGGAATCTCCAAAACCTTGACCTTGATCAACATGTTTATGCCTTCTTGTTTACTTGAATAATAATTTGGTCAATGAGCTCATACCCATAGAGAAAAATGAAGCTATTATTAGTTGTTTACATAAATGAAATAAAATTTAAAAAAAAGTCAATCAGGTCAAACAGAAATAAATAAATAAACTCAGTATTGGACAAGGTCAAGTCCAGCAAACAATGTTACATTACAATAACATATAATGGAATCAAAATAATTTTGAAAACTAACAGACAAACAATTAACTTGAATATACATAACAAAAGAATGTTGTCATATGTAATAATAATGAGTGAAGAGATTCTGTTATGGGCATGTTAGATAGCAGAGATGTAACATGTACTGCAGTGGTGCTTAGCACTGTGTGAATTATTATGCCTGTATCATTTTAGCAATACTGGTCATAGACCAGAAGAGCTTACAGGATGGCCTGTTATCATCAACCATCATTCCACCCATTAGCTAAAGTTTGTTATCTCTGCTCTTTGCTCTATGGTCCTTTCACATTACAGGATTGTCATGTAACTTGACATACTTTCATGACATAGTCTGATTTGTCGTATATGAAAATGGTGCTGTTTCCGACATCAGATATGGCCACCACAGTGGCCATTTTAAAAATCTATTTATCGGTAATCCTCCTGAATGAATAGTCATAGCAACATGAGTTTTCTTGCAAAAGATTTTTTATGATGTCTTGTTGGTCTTAAATCAATGGTGCTGATCTGACTTTGGTCTTAAATCAATGCTGCTGATCTGACTTTGGTCTTAAATCAATGGTGCTGATCTGACTTTAAAGACGGCTGCCAGGTTAAAAATCTTTGTTATTGCTTCTCCTACATGGATGGCTTGTCAGCATGGGGTTTTCAATAAAAGACTTCTTATGATGTCTGGTTGGTCCTAAATGAAACTGGTGCCTCTTTGGTGTCCAATATGACCATCATGGCAGCCATCTTGAACATTTTGTCATCACTACTCCACCTTAACTTATGGTTTCTGCAAGAAGACATAATGTTTACAGGCTTCAAAATGAAAATGGTCTCAGACATGAATATGGTGCTGCTCATATCCAATATGGCTGACACAGCAACCATCTGGAAAATCTTGTTATTGTTAATTCACCTGAATAGTTGATTATATGAACATGGGGTTTTGCCCAAAGACTTCTTGTGATCTGGTTGATCCTAAATGAATATGGTCCTGATCTGATCAATTTGGTCACCATCTTTAACAGTTGGTCATTGCTTATACTCCTTAACAGAAAGTCATATCAACATGAGGTTTTCACTGGAAGACTTGTAATCATGTCTACTTCGTTCTATATCAAAATGGCTGATATCTTACAAGTCTTGGTATCACTAATCTTCACTGGAAGGTCACATTGATATGGATTTTCACCAAATATTTCTTATGATACATGTATCTAGTTGGTTCAAAATGATAATCTTGCCAATCTGATATTGACACCATTTTGAGAATCTTGATATTGCAACTCCTTTTGAATGGCTGGTCATATCAACAAAAATGCTTCTTAAGATGTTAGTTGGTTCTAAATGAAAACAGCTGATCTTCATTATGGCTACCATGGTAGTCATCTTAAAAATCATTTTATTGCTATTCTTCCTCATCGGATGGTCATATTCACATGGTGTTTTTACCAGTAGACTTATGGTGTTTCTTTGGTCCTAAACAAACTACCGGTAGTGCTAATTTTAAATCCAAAAATGACTACCACAGTGACTGATTTGAAATTCTTGTTATTGCTTACAAAGATGGTTTCAGCACTTTGCAGCTAAAAAGAAGAAATGGTCTTGAGAATTCCTGAAAATTCTTTCTGGCCAGTAGAACATCTATCCCTTCATTGGACTCTTGTTAAATGTAAATAATATTCTTAGCCATTGGTTAGGAAATGTTTCCAGAAAATTAATTATTCGAGGAAAACTGAAAGATGACTAGTGTCTATTCAACTACAGGACATCTTGTTGAATTCATGTTAGAAAGCCAAGATATAACATGTACCAAAGCTGTGCTGCACCCTGTGTGAGCCTAATGGACATTTTCCCACCCCATTATTTCCTTAAATTGTTCAGATCCCCTTTTTTGATTATTATAGGGGGACAGACCTACATTAAATGTCTCCCAGACAACTTTAGCATGGCTCAATGCTCCCATTGTTCATAGTACCTTAGTATGGTGTCATTATTTGCTTATAGTGGTTGAAAATGGGAAAATTTATTTATACAAAGTGTTTGTAATGAAACATATTCAGATATGGAAATATAATTCTCTTTTATGATATCTTTTCCAAAAATTCATATTAAAAATAAATCTGTATAATATAGCATCTGAGCAAGTTTCATTCTTGGTGATTGTGGTAACAATAATGACTTCATTTTAGGTTCTTTGTTATGGACTGTCAACTGGGTATTTTGGCAAACTGACCATTTATCATAATATTTTTTCTCCTATGGTGGTAGGTTTACAGAAATTTCCATTTTCTGTTTCCCTAATGCATTCATATAAATACAGTGCATTCACACACTGCACATAATATAGTGATAAAGTGTAAGTGGGTTTGAGACAGAATTTCGAATACAGAAAGAAACAAAACAAAATAGAAATGTGAATATTAACGACTTATCTGTATGAAAAACAAAATCGTAAAAAATGACCTGGCTTGTTGTTGTTGTTGTTGTTGTTGTTGTTGTTGTTTTTATGAGTGTAATACCATTTTTCAGCTCATGATAGGCTGTACATGTCAACCAGTATTACTGGTGAATGAAGAACCCAGGAAAACCCCTGGAAGAACCAGGACCAAAAAAGCCATGGAAAGCTACTGACAAGCTTTCTCACATACCTATGTAGGGCTTATGTCAGTAAAGACATGCACCATAGACCACTCGACCAACTTGACCCCTGACTCAGCTTACATTAATTATATCAGAGAGGGTTTTTTTTTGTTGTTGTTGTTGTTGTTTCTGTGGGTTTTAACAGGACTATTATTGACTATTAGATGGTGTAGAAATAGGAGCTGAGTCTCAAGGAAATACAGAGGTAGCAAACATGGCCTGGCCTGCATGGGTATCAAACAGAGATGATTTTATGAGAGTTAGTGCTTCCAGTGACCCAATGTGTAAGAAAACTCCTTGCCATGGATGTAACAAGGAACAAAAGACATCAAAAATTTAAATTATACAAATTAAGAATAATATCTGTTTAAAACAGTTACAAAGGCTTAAATGTTTGAAGTTGATTTTTCATTTTCATCTAAGGTGATTCACGTTCTTTTGTGAATAAAAAGCAAAAATGGCATCCTGTTACGTCTCCAGCCACATACAAAAATGGTGTTCTGTTACATCTCGAACCAGTTAATATTAATTGCAAAAGTTTTCATACACTAATCATAACAATCATTATAATAAGAAAGATTGTTTTTTTTGTAGTCTCTACATCGCAGTCACAAAATCAGCTTGATAGTTTCAATAACATTGCTGAAATTGTAAGACAAAGATTTTTGTACACAGTACATATGAGGATGAAAATAAAATGCTCCTGATCAGGTGTTTCAGAATTAAGCAGCATGGGCAACTTTTATTAACTGAACAGTTTTGGATATAAAATTAATTTTGTGACTTAAAATTCTGCATTGTGAAAGTTGTCTAGGTGATGAGCATCAGACTGTAGTATCCATATGGCTTTCATTTTAATTTCAGTGATATAATGCTTCATACTTTTTCTAGTGAATGTATTCATTGTTTGGCATGCAGAGTTACCAGGAAATGAGTTTGATACACGATAGATTAAAAGATCATTCATGAATCTGCATGAAATCTTCTTGTAAAGAATGAAAAGAAAAGTAGCCTTTAAACATGACATTAACAACAATTCGGAAGGATGATTAGGGTTGCAAATTACTTCAAAACGGATTTTAGGTAGGCCTTTACATTTTTTGGCTATTGTTGGGGTCAAGGATGCATTCTGTCACCTTTGAAACTACATTATCAAAAGAAAATATGAAAGTTTGTGATATCCTTCATCTCCCTGCCATATGATAATATCCTTTATTACGAGTAGTTTTCTTCTTGCAACATGCAAAAATAAGCCATCTAAAACCTCACCAATGTACGTTTCAGGAGGGAATTTACATTCATATTACCCACTTAAGTGAAGTATGACATTGAATAGCTTGACAGAAAGTTGCAGAAACAGCCCACTTGATACAAACGTTTCGTATTTCAGCATAAAAAATATAAAAAAAGTAGTTAGTAAAGTGGATGGGAAAAAGGATTTCCTGAGCTGGTATAGCTGAGATTTTGGTCCAGAATTCTGATGGATAATGCACTTTTTGATCTTTTACCCTGGTAATAGACTTTCTGTTATAATTTAAAGTCTCTTGAAAGTACCTCTCGATTTATGCACACATTTTTAATCCAAAAGAACAAAAAGACTGTTAACTACTGAAATTTATACCTTGAAGCCAAAGTACTATTGAAACACTACATATATAGAGTAATTACAGCACAGTGTTAAGGCTCACACTTTACTGATTTTCAGACAAAACCCATCAAAATTATTGTGTCCATCACGTCTTCTGATGACCATTTAATGTTGCTCATGTAATTAATCATGAATTTGCAAAAATTGCACAAGTCTGGCTTCCCAAAAAGCCAGATTTAATTTGGACAGATCTATCAGTCATTTTATCACAAGTGCTTTCCCCCACAACATATCAAAGGTTCCCACAGCCTGCTGACTGCATTGTGATTTGGGCAGTTGGTCAACATGTATCTACTTAATGTGATTATCAGTCAGAATGTACTGATGGTGCAGACTTTATGGACACTGTTTTAAGTGCAAGATTATTTGGTTTTGTTTAAAAATTTGCTTGGCTTTGGTAGTGTTGTCTATGTCAGCTCCATTTGATATAGGGCAATTACACATAAACACACCATGTAAGATGTTGATCTTCACAGGTGGCTTTTTGTGCTCATACTGGTGGTAGTATTGTTTTAACCATTCAAGCTACTACCGTTTGTTGTTGGAATATTTCTGTTGTTTTTTTTATTTTGGGAGGGGTATTTATGGAGGTGTGTTTTGGGATTTTTAACGTAGCTTTAACAATTTGAGTCCTATCGCTACGATGTCTGCAGTGTGGCAGTTTATAGTGATGTCTAGCACTGAGGTATCATGCTGCAGACATGTAGCATCATGTCCCACCCAGTCACATTATTCTGACACCAGGCCAACCAGTCCTAACACTAACCTTTTATTGTTGAGTGCTAGCAAAGCAGCTTCTCATATCATTTTATAAGTCTTTGGTATAACTTGGTCAGGGTTTGAACCTGCGACCTGACGCATCCAAGGAAGATGCTCTAACCAGTAGGCCACCGGAGTGGTTATCAATGAAATACATATAAATATGCAAACTTTAACAGAGGCAAATCAATGAATTTAAGTACTCATGAAGTGTCCTTTTTGGGAAGACCAAAGAAATGAAACCATGGTATCACTTTCTTCGAAAAAGTCTTAGAACAAGTAAAAACGGATCTTGTAATAAATAGGCAACTGTTCTTTCACATCATGGGCAAAAGACTTAACCTTGAATCCCTCCAGCACAAATGTGTTTCTGCATTATAATCTCCTTTTGTATACAGCATGAAGTCATGTATTCTTGACACCCTAGAAATAAAGAGTGTGAAACATGGAGATAGGGTACAGATGTTTGTAGAATGAAAAAAGGTTGCCAATTTGCCAATTATATAAACTGCTTTGTACTATCTTGTTAAAGTATAATAAATCGAAGAACAGGATCTTGGATTAACCCTAGTTTAATGTCCTGATCTTTATATGGCGGTGTCTTTTTGTTATGAAACTGTATTGTATGGAAGTAAACTTGATGAAAGTTAAGTAAATGTAAGGTAACTAGATGAAAGTAAGCAAAATCAGCAATTACTGTCATTGATGTATAGGCTTTTTTGTTCTTTTTATGTTTAGAAAAGAGTTTTTCATGATTATTGACAAGGTCTTGAGATAAATTTAATCCATAAAAATTGATCTGATGGACTCGATTTCACAATTCTGCCTGCAAAGTTAGAAGTAGCAATTTGCATTTTGGGGAATTTTTTTATATCCTTGTATCTCAGGTCATCTATTTAAGATTTATTTAATATACTAGCATGCACGTGTACTATGATATAGAAACTTCCAGAAAGCCAGTTCTGCTAGCGGGGATATATCCATCAGGTGGCACTATGAATTGACCATGCAAATGGTGGTTGTTTACCAAGGGTGTCCAGAAGAGATTGTATGGAGATCTGGCAGGGACATCAAAATGCGATTACATTAAATGAGGTAGGGGCATCCAGAGTAGATATTTTGTAGGTACTCAGGATTTATATGTTTTAGCTTGAGGTTCCTGTGTTCTTTTAGGTTAAAAGCCATGGTTAGAAAGAACAACAGAATCTAAGAAATGAAGTGGAACCTTCAACATTTAAAGGAAAACATACTAATTTTATGGCATGCCATAAATAAATCGGCTAAGGGATCGGAAATATATGCCAAAATTTTAATCACATCTACTGTGCCATTTTAAAAATACGGTTGAGTAATTAAAAAAATTATCAATTTTAGTTCAGGCTGCAAGAGTCACCTTGATGGTTATCGTTGTGACATGGCTGAGTCAAATCCAGTCTATTGCCATCACATTCATGAACTGGTTCGCTCTTGTATTGAAAATGAACACCACACGGAACAACCATGTTAAACTGTATTGTCAATTACACAAAAAAATTCAGAATAAGAAAGTTTATAAGGCTCTCAGATTTATGAATGTCACTCTGGTAATGGACCCCTTTTCACTGTTGCAAGATAATTATAACGAATTAGTTATATCAACTAAAATTTGTTTAGATACTGCTAAGACGAGTATTGTAATATGAAATTAAATATATCCGAATTATCTCCAAATGTTCAAGTCACTTTCAGCCAACTGACAACTTGTCACGTAACTGGAATGGGCTTATTAACATCAAGGTATGGAGTATCACTGTTTTCCCAGGTGAAGAGCTTACAAATATGACTGCATCCTATGCATCAGGGAAAATCATCGGTTGCAGAAACGAAAGTGAGAATCTATCCCTTACAAGAGTGCTAAGAAGCAAAACTTTGGTAAATATCTCATTTTCTTTGTGTTTTAAAAGTTAATAAAACCTGTTTGTTTCAAGCAGTTCATTTTCCTTTAACATTTATCCTGTTTTCTTTGTTTTTACAGGATCTACTTTCACAAAAGTCACGCCGCAGGTTCCATGGAGTTATGTTACCTTAAAGACAATTGGACGAGTGCTCTTTTTTCCATTATACTACAGATGGTAGGTTTTTGGTGAATACTGTACTTGAAGCTTAATGCCCCAAAAATACAACCCCAAAATGAAACTTGTTTGCAGACTGGTCTAAAAATGCTGACATCTGATTAGTTAGTGATTGGATATTAGCCAGTTGGTACAAAAAAAATCTGAGTTTGAAAATGAGATTGCATATATGATCTTTGGACCAGGCAGTGAGGTCACCTGAACAAAGCTGCTATCATCATTATTTTTCAGGAGAATGATTGTCTTTATGATTATATCCCCATAATAAGGTGGCACATAATTGCTATCTTCAAATCCTCTTCTCACTACATTGAAGTTGGAACCTCAGTGATGATCAACTATGTCAGGAATAATCCTTCAGGTTCTTTACAGAGTCAAGACCTCCAAGTCTTGGCTTATCCTGATAGCTTCCATGTAGCCCCAGCAATTGTTGTTCATTGATTTCCTCAAACTGTTGGTTTACAATCCCAGGATATTACGACTTAGGAGGTTACTTTTGTTGTACTGAGGGTCCCTCTTACACAGCACTCCTCTTTGGTCATTATCTAAACCTTCTGGTGAACCTTTGAGTGAAGCTTCCTTCAAGAAGTTTACCCTTCAGACATTCTTCTTTCTCTCCATAGCATCAGCATGTAGGTGTGAAATTTATGGAATAGGGTTGTTTACTGTTCATTGGTAATTATGATTCGGTCTCTTTCTTTGCCAGTCTGGGTTTCTGATTAAAAAACATCTATATTCTGTAGCTCCTGTTCCTAATGAGATCCCAGTGAAAATGGAAGCAGTTTTCTGAACGATGAATGAATCTGACACAATATTGATGTGCACAAAGTCAAACAGTGGATTAAACAGAATGATGTACACTGATTTCAGCTACTGATGTAAGGAAATGATATTGTTCCTATATGGAACTAATGAAAATATGTAACTTTAAAGAGTAATCAGATGAGAATCAGCTTATTGGAACTTGTAAACAAATATGACTGATATATGGATCTATCACAATGGATGCGCAATGTATAAAATCTATACACAAATATGAACAGTGTGTGACTGTATCATCAAGGGTAATCAAAGTATAGGATTTGTACACAAATATGAATAATGCACATTTCATGCACAAGTAAGATGTATGTATTATTGATTTTCACTCATATAGTGTCGTTGAATAATAATGGTTAAAAAATAGAACGTGTATATTGTGGCTACCAGTTGACAATCGTGATGTATTTCTGGTTCCACAGCTGTCTTCAAAAGGTCAAAGAGCCACCATGCATAGCCTGCCCCTACCAGTCTGCCAAAAGATCCCTCAAGAGCCTGCTTATTCCCTGCAGAACCATTGGTACTGAAGCGTTTTGATCCCTCACTGAGAGTAAACCAATACCATTCTCTGAGCAATATCACAATCGACTCCAGCATTTTGGGCTGCATGAACAACTCTACATTAAAAACACAGCTCTACAGCTGAAGATAGCTCCCACAAGATGGATAGATTCTTGACAAAACATTGGCTCAGACAATGAGAATTTACTCCATTGGTGAAAATTCACAGCCAGAGAACTGGAAATCAGGGCTACTGCAGCCAATGTGGGCCTCCTTTAATCATTCTGTTTTGGATGATATCATGAGATATGCCTACTGCCAATCATTCTTCTTGTTACTTTACGTTCCATCAGTGTCGCACCAGAGTGAGGGCATTTATGCTTTGGCCCAGTTGAATAAGCCAACATCTCGAGTCATCCTCCATTCTGCTGTAGAACACACTTTAGATAGCAGTGATAAGTTGGGGTTTTTTGACAGCTTAGGCCAGCAGCCTTACACTGGGCTGGCAAATTCAGCAATGTAATAATAGCAGCTAATGTATTACTGCTATTAACAGCTTTTTTGAAACAGTGAAACTAATTTTAAGTATGTAATACTTGCCCAATTTCTTCCTCCCTCCTTGTGCGGATGGCCTTTCAGTCTTGATCAGCTAAAAGAAGGATGATATTCAGACTGTCAGAAGAGGACTAAGCTATCAGACTGGGGTGATGTTGTTTTTTATTCTAGAAGTCCAGTTAGGATTAAGACAAAACATTAAAACAGCAAATCCTACATAATTAACATTTGAGTGAAGGTATCAGTTGCACTTTCTGCTACTAAAGAATCAGAAATGGGGGGTGGGGTTAATTTCCATTTTTGTGGTAAGAATCCACTCAACATTTTTTTGTTGTCAGTAATGCTTCTGTCTTATTAAGGATAATTATACCCCTGCAAACAAAATTGGGGTGGGGTGGGGGTGGGGGGGTTTGCAGGAGTCAGCTTGTCTGTTCATTCATATATCTGCCATGCTGTTGGTTCTTTAACTTTTACCATAACATCTTCAGACTTTTTGTGATATCTTCATGACACTTTGAATCCCTGTTGTATCATGACTAGACAGTTATCCACATTTTACATTTAAATTTGTCCCTTAATCAATTTTTTGTCCAGTTAAGATCTTTAGAACCATTTTGGGATCTTCATTGAACTTGGTGTGATTTGGCTTCGTTAGATTAGAACTTATAGAGTTGTCTGCCCATTTTTAAAAATTGTTTGTACATGTTATATCTTGTAAGGTGGTATTCCATAAGCACTTGCTTACTCACATAGCCAATTTTATCAGAACATAGCTCAGGCATTACTTTGGAAAGGTACACTTTACACAGAGGTGTCAGTTACGATGGGTTTCACTGACTTTGTATGAAAAATGAACATCCTTTTGAAATGTGTTTTAAATAAAGCAGACACTTTTTGGAGGAGGTAACTATAAATGAGTGTCCAGTCTAATTTTTGTAGTAAATTTTTGTCAAATTTTACAGGTGGATTCAGCAGACGTCATGGAAATTTTGGCTTCTGCTGTTGGCTTTGTATGTAATGCAGGTTGGCACCACAGTTTTCTTCTTCATCCAGCTGGATGAGAAAATAACCCAACATGTAAGTATCCTAGATATTGCAGTTACTAAACAGCAAGAGAAATAGCATGTATAAAACCATTACAGTTTGACCACAAGGCTTACTGTAATAACCCTTAAATTACAGACTTGATGACAATGTAAAAAGAGTTAAGAAAATACAATCATTGCATTAAAATCTGAATATTGGCTTGTCTCAGCTTGGTCTGATCAGGGTTTTCATATTAGATACAGTATCGTTTGCCAGGGAACCAGATTAAAATGCCTGCATGATCAAGCTTTTGCTTTTAAATGATAGCGTGATCCTTAAATGTTGTCCAGCAAGCGAAAGAAACACATTGAAATGAGGGTCAGTCAGCCTCTTGAAAATTCCAAACAATTGGGAATATTCTGATTCATACCTGTGCTTGGCAAAAGGACAGGAAAAACAGCAATTGCATTTATTAGACATTATGTTGTGTCATTTTGAGTATTGCTTTTGGTGGGAGACATGAATGGCACTATCACAAGAAGATGGGCACTGTAAGAAGAAATCAGAGATTATGTTGAAATGTGTGATTTAGAAACGATATTGACCTACATGGTGTTTTGAATGGCATTTTATTAAACTTGGCATTGTTGTCATTAAGGTCTTAGTGTACTTTACAAACATTTTAGTTGAACATAATGTGGCCTTTGCTACATCAGACAAAACAAATCAAAACTTTTTTCTGTTGCATGTTTTTCAACATCAGACAAAAAAAATTCTGAACTTTTCACTTGCATTTTTTCAAGGCAGTAATAGTAATGCATGGTTTCTTGGTCAGATACATTCCCTGCTCACATTAACATTAGGATAAATACTCCATTACCTGGTGAATCCTGCAGTACTGTAAAGATAAAAATGTCAAACTTTCATCCTTTTTGTCTAGGCAACAGTTAGACAAAGGGAAGAAACTCTTATTACCTCCCCTTGCTACCTCTTGTTAAATGCCCTTCAGCTAGTTGTTTACCAGTTTGAGCTTTCACTTGATACAATAAACACTGTGCCACTTAGCCTCTTGAATTCCAAGGATATTTTTTTGTTTACCCACTCATTGACAAAGACAGTGTAGTACTGTGTAAAAGAAAGGTAGTGACTACATTCATTATTCTGACTTTCACTGCAAGATGTTATTTTGGGAAGAACTTGTTTGTTGTTATTTTCCAACTGCCTATACTGTTAGCTTTTTTATATAAACAAGTGTTGATTTGTTGTTCATGTGAAAACATTTTCAGTTGGTAATTTCAGATGTTTTTGTCATTCTTGTCTTTCAGGGTGAACAATGGTGACGAAATGTCCCATTACCAGAAGTTTAAAGTCTTTGAAGACACAAATAATACATGTCTACCTTGCAGAATGTGCATGATTTGTTGATAAGGGCTTTGGTCCATGTTGCTGCAGAAAAGCCAGAAGTGCAAAGAGAAATATGGGAAGTCTTGATTTACAGAATATACCTTCTTGAGTCTTCATCTGTAGACGTCATCAGTTTCTAGTGTTGCAGGGGACACCATGGTCACCCCCACCCCCACCCACATAAAAAATGATGTGTATTGTGTGTATTGTGACTATTATAAGTGGTCAACTTGAAATGAAGAAATAAGGGGTTGTGGTGATGCCATCCATGTATCTTTCCTATATGACTCTGAAGTCCCAGATGGATAGACTCGTACATGAAATAATGGCACTTTTGCAGGTCTTGGGAATTTTTTTCACAAATCCCCATTTATGGCTTGAATGAATGGAGGAATTTTCTTGTGTATTTAGACAGCTGTGTGTGTGTGTGCAAGCCCCCCTGCATGTCTGATCACGACTTTCAGGATTCTAAGTCCAGGTACAAGGGGTATGTTTCAGATGATAATGATCTGTATTTGCCCTCCTTCCATGCTGTACACAGCTTTTTTTCAGACAATCCAGTCATCCATCCAGCCATACAGGTTGATGAGTGCCCAGGGATCCATCACATTGGTGAGCCATGCTATGTATTAGCCAGTCATTTTGTGGTATGCAGAGTCATACAGGGATCAGGTTGATCACTCTGTCTGTTTCTGTGTATGTTCCACCTGGGTAGTTCCCAAGCTGACGAGTTGCCTACTGAGCCGACCATTCAAGCTACTTATCCAGCACACTCTCTGACCATTCATACCAGCAAGACATGCTGTGGGACTAAGTTCAGATGCCAATCCAATCAGTGGATTAATTATTCATGCCATATCCACCGTGGCCACATATACAGATGATGGGACTCAAATGCTGCAGAGGATTTGGTCTTTCTTGGCTGCGGGGCCCCGAGTGGTCTAAAGTGCTCACCATTACGGATCATCTCACCTCTCTCTGTGTGGGTTCGAGTCTCGGGCTCAGCCAGTATAGGTACGTGAGAAAGCATGCCAGTAGCTTCTTGTGGGTTGGTGGTTCTTTCTGGGGTTTTCCCAGGTTATTCCACCACCATTTATACTGGCCGCCATGTATAGCCTATCTTGTGCTGAAAAATGGCATTAAACCCTATAACCACAACAACTTTCTTGGCTGCATTTCCATACACTCTTTGTATATTGTCCTGCTGGCCCATTGGTGCCCCTTTTTCAAGTTGACTCGATCAACAAATTAGGCTCTTAACTGAAATAGTATATTTCTTGTGTCATTGGTGCAGAAAACCAAGGCTTTGACAGGAATTCCTCTGGAAGATCCCCCAACCAAAAGATATGATCTGTATGGATGCCAGTTTGCATGGTTGATTCCACCAGTTCCCAGGCTTTGCAATCGTCAGTGGCAAGTGGGGGCCAAAGGAGTTACCTCTTCACATCGAACCTCTAAAAATGAAGGGCACGGTAAATGCCTTTAATTTCTGGAGTGATGACCATTATGGAAAGGCGGTTATCGCCATTTCAGACAACACAGTGGTGGAGGCCTACTATCGCCATGGGGGGGGGAAGAGGGGCATAACCACCTGACCTCTACATTCTGGATTTGGACTCTTCATGCTTTTGTCTTACGTGCTTTTGTTATGGTGCCATAGCTTAGGCATATCCTCAGCAGGTTCAGTATTCTGATCAATATACTGTTGAGAAGCCGTCAACCCTTCTCTCCAAGAGGTTGGTCTATCTGTCATGGTTTTGGGGCTTCACTTAACAACTACCATCCTCACCCGTTGTTCTGATGCTAAGAATAATACAGAAAATGACGGGTCAGAAATGCAGACTGATTCTGAGAGCCACTCTCAGATGCATCAGGACTTTGATAAATGATCTGCACAATATAGTGATAGATGACCCACGAAAATCCCACTGATGCCCAACCTGCTCAAACAGTTAACTGTTGCAGGTGTTCCGTCGCTGTCCTAACAGACTTCTCCTTCATGCCTGGTTCTTATCGGGACAACCTATTGTCAAATGGAATTAAACAACCATCAGCCCACAAGTTAGAAGGCCTTTCATTTGGAAGACTTGTGACGAAAAGTGTTCCCTAGTTGGTCCTAAATGAAAATGATGCTGAAACTGACATCCAACATGCCACCATGGTAGCCATTTTCTAAATCTTGTGCTTTCATGTTTTCCTTCCCAGTCTTGAATGCTAAACCTTCATGCCTGGCTCATATTAAACAAGCCTTCAGCAATACTTTTCTGTGAACTAGTGCTGGACAGAATTGCTTCGAGAGCAGAACTTTGAAAGCCTTCAAGGGAATCATATTTTTCTCCCAATGGTGCAAGAAGAGCTTTGATACCATAAATAGCTAACTTCCAAAAATGACCATGTGTACTGATACAGTTTCACCATAGATTCTATGGCATAGTATCAGTTTTATGGGCTTGTCTTTTTCTGCAAAGATGCAGAATTGTATTAATTTATTAGGCTTTTCAGCTCTTTCATGAAGTGCTTGAGAAAGCTTTGAAGCACTTAATTCAGGCATCTGATGGATAATGAGCAGGGTCAAGCCTGTGAGTATGATATTGTCATGAAAGATATTTGTTAAGGATTCATCAATATAAAGACATCAGAAGTTAAGAAAAAAATTAAATACCAGACTTAATAATCCTCCATATTCATTTTCCATCGGAAAGGGGGGGGGGAGTTTGCTTCAAAATCACTAGAAGCTTCAAAAATCTTGGTTAAAGTTGTTGATTAATGTTTGGGTTTTTTTTTTCCAGAATGTGCACCTCAATAGCCCCTTGCCTGATTTGGTTCATATTTAGAATATAATCTGATGACATACTCCTTCTTCCTCTACCATTATTGCCTTTGGTTGGGGTCAATAATTATAATGTGGACATATTTTTGTGTGAAAAAATGTTTTAAATAATGTCCACTATATTTCCTTAACCAATTCACTTTATGTTTGGAGTAGGACATCAACACACTCCTTTGGATTTTAATTTTCCTGCCAATGAGTGAAGTCCATGGGTTCAGTATTGAGCATGAGGTCAATATGTAGGACACCTTTTTGTGAGCGTTTTGGTTCCATCAGTTATCACTGCTGAACCTTTTATCCATTTTGCTCCAGATTTGAAAAATATGGTCCTAGATTTTGCTTTCTGCATATGTTTTGTCCCTGGATGAGGCAATGGGATTAAGAAGTTGGACAGTTTTTTTTTTTCTTCTAATATTGAAATAACTCCTGCTGAACCTTTTATCCATTTTGCTCCAGATTTGAAAAATATGGTCCTAGATTTTGCTTTCTGCATATGTTTTGTCCCTGGATGAGGCAATTGGATTAAGAAGTGGGACAGTTTTTTTTTCTTCTTCTAATATTGAAATAACTCCTGATTTAATTGATTATTTGGAATATTAAATAACCCCATAACTTCCCTTTCTCCATATTCCACAGTTGCTCTGTGGTCATCCACGAGTGGAATGAAGAATTCAGTGCATTATTGAAATATTCTTACTGTTTCAATTTGTACCATTCCTTGTTTTGGATTATGTCCATGGATGAGCACCATTAGGTCAAAAAGGATGATATTTTGTTTGATTATAGTTTTTATCCACCAGTTTACACCCTGTTTGGAATATTTAACATTACTTCCTTGACCTCTAGTGGGATTCCTGTCCTTTTATCATACTCCTTGTTGCAATCATGGATATGATAGGATTATGCCTTCAGTATACCAGCCAGCTCTCCAGATCATAACATATGTGTCTTAACCACAGTTGTTACTTTTTAAAGATTTTCTGTTTTTGAGTCTGACATTTTTTCTTTAAAAACACTGTTAGTACAATTGCTCAAAAGCCATTTGACTTGGACAAATGTGGTAGGTATATATGTCTATTTTCATATAGAGATGTCCTGATTGAATGTTTATATCATTTATGTGAAATTTGTGAGGTTTTCCAGATTTACAGACTTATGGGATTTATTTATTTAGAATGAGGTACAGGTATTTTAGAAACACCAGCCTATTTTTATGTCTCTTATCTCATGTAGGAACCAGTTTTCTCAGAGGTAATGATACCTGGCTTGCTGATGGTTTTACTGGGCCTGATTCATTCGCAGACTGTCCTGTCTCACATGTCACTTAAACCACCAGTCAGGGACAAAAAGTAAGTGTATTTTGGATCTCCCCTCGACTGACCAATGAAACATTGCTATCACTTTTCCTAAAGCAGTGGTGCACTCAATCTTTACAGTATTATGTTAAAGTTAAATGTTTATTTTTTTTTAGCTAAAGTATAGTGTTGAAGTCTGATGTTAAAATCCAGTGTTCAGATACAGAGTTAATTCATCAAGACGCAAGTACAGTTGAGACACCAGGTTTGGTGGAAAACTTTTTTTTAAAATACCGTTTTCTGTCTTTTTTTAATTGTTTTGTTCCGATCTGATCAGACTCACCAAACAGGCTCCAGATATATCCTTCAGAAAATCTGCCAGTCTACTCCTTTTTCTGCCATCAGATTTCGTGCACGAGAATTTGACATTTCACCTGATTGATAGAGTAAATATGGAGTGTATTGACTCCTCTGCACTTGTAGTAGTGGGCAGTGCACAGAAGTGTAGTTACTGACATTCTGGTATAAAATCTGGCACTGTTGTACACACTCATCATCTTTGTGAGGGTATATTAAAAATTACACTCAGATCACAGGTACCATTTGAGGTCTAATTGGCGAGTTTATGGACTACCTTGTGGGTTTCTTTTTAATATGTTTGAATATGTTGTTAAGAACTAAGGGTGAGATGATACACCTGTGCCATGTATAGATATGATTCATGATACACAGCCTTCGATATGATGCATTGTCAACACACATATTAATTTCATGGCCTTTCCCTCTGTGTGAGGTCTGTTAGTGGTAGGTGGTGCCCCTTTATGTGTTGGCATATTGATTATATTTCCAAAATGCAGATTACTGACGGACATTGACTACGCATCTATTTATATACCAATCTTATCCATGATACGATATTAAAACTACTTAAAAACAGACTACCTGTTAGTCGTCAGTGACTTTAATTCAGCCTTTTAGGTAATTTCAGGCTGCCCCATTGGATCAGATTTATGACTCATCTTTGTCACCACACTCTTTCTTTTGCACTGCATGAATGCTTTAAAAAAATCTTATTACCAATTTCGTGTATTCACTTCAGTTTGGAAGACATTACAATATTATCTTCAAGACAGAAGAAATAGTGCAATTTTTTTATGCAAGGAAAATCTTATATATAGAACAGTCAAGGTGTGGGAGTGGGGATGAATACCAACAAAATCTTTCTCATTGCAAAACAACTGCTGTAGGTACTTGTTTTTGTTGGTGAAGAAGTATTGATACCACCCACTCTCTTTCTATAAAAAATAAATAAAAATATTTATGCTAGGTGACAAACTTGTGCAGTTCGAAATCTGCCCCTTTGCTTGATTCTGTGTTAATTTTATTTATCTTGTTGGCTTGTTCGGTCACTGATTAAATACCTCATCATAGAAAGAGGTATTCTAAATGTGCTTATCATGTACAATTTAAGTACTTTACAGATTGTTTAATAACTGCTTTTGTGCATAATGTCTTTGTTGTTTTACCAATACATCTTGTGTGTCTTGCAGGAAATACGCTACATTAAGTTGTGATTGGTGGTTATTGTTTACTCAGGAGTGAAACAAACAGTAACCACCAATCAGAATTGAATGTAACATGTTTTCACACTGAAACTATAACCATTAAATTAGACTCAAGTAGACAAGATATGAATCAGCAGACTAACTTTGTATAAAAGTGGTTATAAATGATGAGTAAATTACTTCATTATACATTGGGGAACACATTTAGAATGTCTCCTTTATGCTGAACATGCATTTGGGTTAAGATAATTAAGCACGGAATCTTCAAGGTGCATGTGTGTGTGTGACATAACAAACCACATCATCTTGTATTGATTTGTAGAAGGCAAGTGAGATTTTGTCAACTTGTTTTTCATTTTTACTGACAATGTAAAGTTAACAGAGAAAAAATTTAGCATATAATAATAAAGTAGCTTGTATAGTGTATGTATCGTTTTTTATCGATTCTCAACCTCGTATCGATGTGGCAAAAGTATTGTTGCATCAGTATATCAATGAAGCGTTTAGCTTCTGTTAAGATCATAGAACAAGTCAAAACTCGGCAAGTTTTATCTTATGTCACAACAAAAGCATTGTAAAAGAAAAGTATAGTAGAAATGTGATATCTGAGTATTGCGTGGTGTAGTAACATATAGATTCATGACTACTACAATGGCCTCACACAGAACTGTGTTTATTACACAGTGAAGTATGGTGGATTGACTATTCCAAAGAAATGATTGAAAGAAATGGCCATTTACTTTGTCGGTTCTATGCACAGCATAAAATAAAATAATTATGCTATATTGTGAAATATAGAAAATAACTGGTGAAATATATTTCATATTCTATTCATTCCTATATTTTGAATTGTGAAACATATATCCCTGTATTTTCACATGTAAAAATGCAGGGTTTCCCATTAAGCCATGTGACATTTGTTGTATGTGTCTACATTTTAATTGCATCAAGAAACAGAGTGCATCGCGAGCTAGGGCAATAAACAAATATTGCATTACCTTTCAGACATGGAAATTACTATTGCCAAAGAGAGAGCCAGGATAATGAGACACCACTGTTTTCTCCTCAGAGTTATGTCTTTTCAACAAGGTTAAAATCCCAGTGTGGTGTATCACTCATTTGGATCTTTCTTTGTGCTTGGATATGGTAAAGTTACTAGTTTACATAGTGTCAGAAATATATTTATTGCATTAATTTAGGTTATCCCAGGCATACAGTTCTCCTAAGTCACTAATATTTTTATGATCAGCCTGTGAACACTGTTGAAAATTGAGGTGAATTTTATGAAAGGGTTGTCAAGAGTTCTTTGACTCCAGAGCATGTTTGATAATAAAAATAGAAGTTTATTTTCCTGCATAAATACCAGTTTTATGGTTAAAAAAATGAGATTTTTAATACACGACTTTGCCATTCATTAACATGTCATGTCTTTGTACGATATGTATCTATTATTAGTGTAGGAAAAGAAAATATCCTCTAGTTTTCAAATTTGTTTCTTCTTCAGAGATGGATTGTCTTTGAGAAGGAAGAGATCTTTATCTCAAACAAAAACAAGCGCCACAAATATGGATTCCATCAACAGCAAAGTTCTGGGTAAATCATCAAGCACTAGCCAGAGTGACAAAAGTCAGATGTTACAAGTGAATTCAAAAGAGAAAAAGACAGGATCCAGCTCTCTGCGAGATAAAGCAGATAGTTCCAGCTCATCCAGAGAAGGAAAGAGCAGAAAAGAGAAAAAGACATGGTCAAAAAGCTCAAAAAGCAATAGCCCTAGCCATCATTTGAAGGAATCATCTCGTAATCAAAAAGAGGCTCAAGCCGGTCGAAGAGGGTCTCAGGATTCTGAATCGGCATACATTTCTCATGATGCTAGTGATTCCCATGAGAGAACATCATCTCATGAGGCAGAAATTGAAGCTGAGGTTGCAATGCTTTCTCGGCCAGTTGTAAAAGACGAGACATTTGAAGGAGGTATTGAGAAAAGGACAGATAAAAGGATGATTTTATCTGATTTCAGATCTCGTTCAAGAGAAAGGGAGAGCCAGGATAGTGATGTTCCTGAAGAATCTCCATATGAAAAAGATCGCTCTCACACAGATGAGGAAAAAGATACGGCTTCTGAAGATGAACATACTTTTAATGTTCTACCTGCGGATGCTTCAAGGGGTAAAACTAAAGGTTGTACACGGTCTGAGTCACAAAACTCAACTTTAACTGTGACATCAGAAACTGATGACTGCATGATATATCGAGAAGATGGACATCAAGAATTGTGTGATAAAGGAAGCAAAGAGAAAATTGCTGTTAAGGCTGATGTTCATTTAGTTAAAGTGGAGAAAAATAATCAGAAATATTTTCAAAGAAATCCTAAACATGTGGATGATTGGCGTGACTCAACTTCATTGGTGGCAAATGGGACAGCCATGCCTGTCTGTGATATGCCTGAGAATGAGACAGCCATGCCTGTCTGTGGTGTGCCTGAGAATGACACATCTACCCTGCAGTGTGAAAATTACAAAACTAACTTGCACAATGCAAATAATGTTGATTTAAATACAGTGGTGCTTGGAGGACCTGAATCTCATATTACAATTGAAGTGATTGGTGTAAATGCTCCTTTGAGCACGGTCAGTCAGAGCACAAGACAAAGAATGTCATCTAGTGAGGAATCCATGTTGGCCAGTGATAGGGTTATTTCAAATGATATGTTGTCAGTTGATAAAACAGCATCAGAGAAAATATCCATCTATCCAAGAAAGACAATTCTGTTTGAAACATCCAGATCAGATACTATTCTGCAAAACAGAACTAATTTAAGTCCCACTAAGGTGAGGTCTGCATACATTTGTGATACTGATACAGACAATGAAGAAAGTCCGAATTATAAATCCGTATCAGGACTGCGACGTAGGAAGGTCACACTGCAAGAGGGCTCAGACTTTAAGACAAAAAGAGATAAACGACCAACACTGCTGCTCACCACCCCTAAGGATGACAGAGCAAGTACATGTATAAGTTCTTCAGATGGGGAGAACAATATTCCAATGAATCCTGATTATAATCAAAAGGTGAAGTATTTGTATGCATAGCCAGAAATTCTGGGTTCAGTTCTTGATTTAGAAACAGCTTAGATTTGCTTGTCATAACACATCGCCTTTTTTGGACATTCTTTACCAAAAAAAGTAATCTCGAATCTGAATTTTATTAAATTTAAATGTCGTGAAATTTTCCTCATATAGCATTTAAAATGTAAGAGATGATGGAAAGGCTTAGATAAAGTATGGATAACCTTTTGCCAATGTTGTGTTTCGTAATGAGCATAATATATAGATTGTATTACAGTGATTAGCATTTAGTACATGTCTTGTTGTGTAATTTTACCATTATTTTTGTACTATCCTGAATACTATATATGTGGTGATTGTAAAGACAAATTTCCATTCATTTGCTTGTAACTTAAAAATCATAAACTGAAAAGAACATTGTCACTATCTAACTACAACAGAGGCTGCATTTGATTAGTTTTAATGTTGCAACACTAGTATTGGCTTGGTTTGGTTTGGTGCTTTACAGCTGCTTATGAAATGCCATAACCAGCTTGACACTCGGATTGCAAAGCTAGGTCAGAAACACTTTATTTTCTTGTGGATGATAAGGAACATAATGTTTTATGAAACCACTGTTTCATGGGTATCATTTTTTTGTAGATTTGGTGGTTCCTATAAACAACAAAATTTAAAATTCCAATGAATGATAATACTTCTTAGTACCAGCGAAAATCTTTAAAAAAAAACAACAACAAATAACTCCAAAAAAATTGACATCAACAAAAATACAAATTTACAAGAAGCAAGATTGATAAAACAAGAAGACTACTTATTGCTTATTGGGAAATTTCGATATATATATATATATATATATATATATATATATATATATATATATATATATATATATATATACACACACACATACACATTGTTTGATATGATGTTTTCCATGAGGGAGTCATGATGGCCCAGTGCTTAGTGTGCTAAAATCTTGACCAAAAGGGTGTGGGTTTGAATCCTACCATTGGACGAGACTTTCTCAGCTACCATGATGTGTCCTTGGGCAAGGGACTTTGCTCCAATTGCCTTGGCACTAAATAACCTACTTGTGTTGCTGCGCTGTAAAGCATTAAACCAAACCAAAGCCATGTTTTCTATCCCTTTGTCCATCCATCCATCTGTAATTTCAGTTACTGATTTTATACCTTCAGCAGTGTTTGTAGATGACTTACGTGTTGGCTGAGAACAAAGTGTATTCATTTTGGAGCCAGAAGTTCAAGGTCACTGATTAAAAGAAGAAAAAAATGATTTTTGCAGTATACCTTTAGTTTTATACCACATACCTAGATCAGTTTTCTGAGGTCTGAAGTACAGAACTGGCCTATTGATTTTGTAATTCAAAATGTCAAAGGTCAGGGTCATTGTGGCTGAAAGAAAAACGTTTTTGCAAAATAATTTTTGTTGCAGGGTAAGTTCCTTGGCCACACTTAAAAATCAGTGCACGTAGGTTAGCAAAGAAAACCAGCAGATTCTGTGGTCTAAAAGGTTAGGGGTCATGGTCTTGGTAAGTAAAGTAAGAAAATGATGGTTTCTGCACATAGTTTAATTAAAGACCACATATCTTAATCAGTAATCTCTAGAATCAACCATACTCGACTAGTGTATACATATAGGACTGTCAAACATGGGATGCATATTGTAACCTTTGCATCCTTGTGTTTAATTCCATTGCTTTGTGTTTATACATTGAGCATACAAAATTCTGCCTGCAACTTAAATTAATTATATAAATATAGAGATCATATATTTTATAATCACTGTTTATAGGAACTCCATGACAAACGAAATTTAATTGGTGTTTATTAGCAGAATACAGTGAGCTCTGAGGAATGGGAAGATCGGATGCAGACAGATGTCTCCACATCTTCATATTCCAGCAGCTGCTGCTCAGATGCTGATATAATGGACAATGAGCCAGAGCAAAGTGAGGAGGGTGGTGGGGAAATACAACAACCATACAGTACCTTGGTACAGGGAATGTCGGGCAATAATGTACACCTTGTCAACTTATTACAGCCAGTAAGCATGTGTTTAATTTTGTTGTCTTGTATTAGTAGATGGCAAAACATGGGTAAAGCATAACTGATGACAAGTGCTTTGTTCAGAAGTACACCAAGGCAGCCAATTGAAGCTATCTGGCAGGATTTGAACCCATAGACCGGTGATTCTGAAATTTGCATGTTAGCCAATGAGCTGCTGTGGATTGTTGTTGCATCATTTGTTCACATATTTCATAATGTGGTCTCCCATCACAATTGAGCCCTGCTAAACATTTGTTCTTCTTTTTTGCAGTATAGGATGCATTACATTGATATTACTACAGCAGTAAAAATTTATTCATGGGAATCACATTGTAAACACTAAATGCTTCCAGATATTTAGGAATTGGGATTAAAGGTAATGACCCCCAAATCAATTCTATAAAATTATGTAAACCTTCCAATGTGTTATGCAAAAGGAGTTAACTAGTTTTAATGCAATGAGGGTGATAATAACAGACCCACCAACCCTTATGATTTTGCTATAAGTCTTATGAAAATGACACTTAAGATATGGACTTAAGGAATAAAAGCAGAAACTATGGGAAAATGATTGTTGCTGAAAAATCAAGATAATTGGTTCATCCATGTTTGATTTGGATCTGGGTTTCATATTAGGATTAGTGGAGTTATTCAGGAAACCAGACTAACTTTAGCAATACCTCAGATGCTTTAAACTGCACATATTTCGATTCAAAGCTTCTGAATAATCAGACTGTTGATTATAGAACATTTAAAAAATGGTGTTGAGCAAGCAATGCATGTTGAAGACGAAAGGGAAGATAAGCCTTTTAAAAAGTATTTATAATCAGCTTGTGAATAAAAGCAGGGAAGGGCACAATTACGTTTATTGGACATCACGAGTCAATATGTCTCATGGCGGGATATATATATTTGCTGTCATCATGTGAAATTGGAAAGAAATTCAACGAATTATGTCAATATTGAGAGATAGAAACAAGCTATTGAGCTGCATTGGGTTTGGAACTGAAGATTGAGCAACTGTACTAGTGGTAAGTAAGGTCTACATGTACTTGAAAAACTTTTCAGTTGAACATAATGTTTACCTTTGCTGCTTTTTTCGAATGTCAAATTTTTTAATACGTTGTCCAGCCTTACAACAGCAGTTTATGATATTCTGTTACACCATACTGAAAACTGGTCAAACTTACGGAAAAAAATCAACTGCCTTACTGAGACAGTCTTGTCAGGGTTGGCAGGTTTGTAATAAATGTAAAATATACCCCTCTAGCTGTGTGTTTACCTATGAAGTTTACTGGAAAATTTATAATAGCTATAATGTAATACATATTGCTTTGGTTATAGATGAAAATGGTGCTAGGTGGATCTCCAACATGGCCATCTTGAAACTTTTTTTAAAGCTACTTCACCAGAATGTTTGGCCATATCAAAATGGATTTTCTCTTAAAGACTTTTTATGAAATGAAATGAAAATTGCCTATATGAAAATGGTGGCAATCTGGCAGTCAATATGGCCACCACAGCTGCTATCAGAAAATTTTATTATTGCTTCTCCTGCATTGTTTTTTCCACTGACCATTGTAAACTATTGCTATTTAAACTGATTGATATGTTTTGATTGAAATGATTAATGCTGAAGAAACAGTTGATTGCATTCACTGTGCTGCTTAGTGTTAGTGTTGGGTTTTACAGGAAATTGGAAATGAGTTTATGTGTGTGGTGGGTATCTCTATACAGTATCGCTAATCTGTAATTTTTCCCCAATATCATCATGCCAGATACATCGACGATGCATGATTGTGATAATACATGACAACGTTGGTATCATATAATGTGTTTAACTTTATTCTCATCTTTCTACAGCTCTACATGTATTTTTACCTGTCAATGGCATCATTTTTTTACTTTCTAGTTTGCATACATGAATTATATACATATACAGTTATTACTGTTGACAATTTTTGATGATCCTGATCGTTTATTTTTTTATTCTAGCCGAGTTCCACTAATCAAAGTCAAGGACATGGACAGCCAGACAAAGGTAAATAATAGTGTTGGAGCTACTTAGAAATTTGCAACATGGCAGCATTTTATTACATTAGCTTTTTTCATTCTTCTGACTCAGCCTTGACACTTTTCTCATGCTTATAAAGTTTTGAAGCAAGTAGGTTGATGAAAATATTTTAAATCAAGATTTTGGGCCATTCTTTGTCATGAACTTTGCCCATGTTCATGATTTCCATTTCTGTTCGGTGTCTTTTGAAAGACATTTTATAGTATTGCGATCAGGTTTGGTATTGCACCACAAGACAAGCAAGATTTTCAGCTCTTGCCATCAAAGTTTGGGTTATAGTCCTTATTTTTATTTAGAAATTTAACATTGCATCATGAACAAAGGTTATTTCACATATACCGTATAGAGGGTAGACTACATATCTGTAGAGAAAAAATAATGTTCAAGTGATTGCTAAGATTACACATAAACTACAATTGATTCTCTTCATTTTCTTTCAGTAACCTGCATCATATGGGAGCTTAATGAATGTAAAAAGATAGAACTGACAGCCATGGATATTGGATGGGCAATAATTGAAACAGTTGATAAGATTCCAGAGAGTTCTGACTATATCAGGATCGGGCTGATGTTCTCAATGCTGATGGCTTTAACACCGTTAGCCTTTCATATTTATCACAACAAGGACTTGCACATTTTGACTTGTGGCTTCTATGAATTGTTTCAAATGGTTTTGAGTAATCCTTGGAGGTATGTATACAAAAAAGATCATTATTAACTTCTGCGTGAATGGCAAGACATTGGTACAACTTTAATAAAGGCGATGTTGTTGTCAACAGTGTTAAGATTATGTGTTAATGCATTTCAGAGAAATATAACTTCCATGTTGTTTGCTGCTTTCAACTAAATCACATTAATGTGCAATATTATTAGTGCATTCCTAAAATTCTTATGCTTTTATGCCCGAGTTCCCTGACTCATCAACTGAAGCATTAAGCTTCATGAACTTGGCACGGTTGAACTGAAAGTCGTTGCATTCTGCAGAACACTTATTTTCTTATGTGATATTAGGTATTACAGTTCAGCTGCGATCTATTTGTCAACATTAAGATTCTGTAGTAAAGTATATGAAAGTCTTATATCTTCAGTTCATGGAGTTAAATGAAACTTTCGTAAAGTATTAGCGTATGCCTAAAGCTTGTATCATTACATCCTTAGGTTCTGTCTCACTTGCTTAAAAAGAAAGTTGCATTATCATAACAATATTTAAAAGCAAGAAACTATTTAATGTTTTTGTCCGAGTTGTAAAAAAGCCTTGTGGATTGATGTCTGGCTGAGGTCAGCACTTGGGTTTGGGTTTTGCATTAGGGTCATTTTTGCAGGCACTTATACTCATAGAATCACACAAGTTGGTGTTTAGATGGTGCATGTGGAGTACTACACTCTTAGAAAATTAGGTTATATTTCATGGTTCAGTGATTTTGGGTAACCTTTGCGTTTAGCTCATTTTATTGTCTGTCGGGTCATATAACCCGGTGTGTCGAGTCATATAACCCGGCATCATGGGAAGTGCTACAGCATTCAGTGCAGGCTTGGTTACTGTGATCTGTATTTCATGGTTCATTGATTTGTGCCTGCCATTGCATCAAGATCATTTTCGGTTGGTTTGTCTAATTGTATTAAGTCATTTTCTATGACATTGTTGTTCATAGAGTCATGCATATTGGTATTTTAATAGTCAGTCCATGGTTCAGAGGAACACCAAAATTCTACAGAGATTGGTAGCAACTGAAAAAATAATTTGTTTTAAAAATGTGTTCTAGGTTTTCAATTGATGCATGCCACCTTTGTAAGTTTTGTTGTTTCCATTGTGGCTTGTTTGGTGAAATATTTTTCAGTACAAGTGCATTCCCAATAAAATTAATAACAGACAGAAAATTTAGTATGTCAGAGCATTACTTGAGAAGACACTATTATTTTAAAGGAATTAAAAAGCTTCATGTGAGAGGACACTATAATATTTTGAAGAACATAAAGCCTTCAGAAATCAAATCTATTAAAATCTATTAACAAGGTTAAACAGTTAACATAAACCTACTGAACAATAGTTTGGTTTTCTTTTATATTTCAGGCTGAATTTAATCGTTGTTAATGGCATTATTCAGCGGTTGTGTCTGAGTTCAATTTTCTTCTTCCTCCATTCTGTGGCAGACAGAACCTTCAAACAGGTAAGTGTAGCAAACAGACAAGTACTCTTGTTTTTGTTTAATGTTCAGTAAAACCAGTCTATAAGTGCAGTTGATGTTAAGAATATTCTGTTATTTAATATACAGTAAAACCAGTCTATAAGGGCAGTTGATGGGAAGATTATTTCTATTATTTGATATACAATAAAACCAGTCTATAAGGGCAGTTGATGGTAAGATTATTTCTATTATTTAATATACAGTAAAACCAGTCTATAAGGGCAGTTGATGAGAAGATTATTTTTATTATTTATTATACAGTAAAACCAGTCTATAAGAGCAGTTGATGCTAAGATTATTTCTATTATTTAATATACAGTGAAACCAGTCTATAAAGGTGGTTGATAAGAATATTATTTCTATTATTTAATATACAGTAAAACCAGTCTATAAAGGCATGTGTTGGGAAGATTATTTTTATTATTTAATATGCAGTAAAACCAGTCCAACAGGGCAGTTGATGGTAAGATTATTTCTATTATTCAGTATACAGTAAAACCAGTCTACAAAGGCTGTTGATAAGAATATTATTTTTATTATTTAATATACAGTAAAATCTGTCTATAGGGGCAGTTGATGGTAAGATTATTTCTATTATTTAATATACATTAAAACCAGTCTATAACGGCATTGATGGTAATATTATTTCTATTATTTAATATGCAGTAAAACCAGTCTGTAGAGGCAGTTGATGGGAAGATTTTTTTTCTATTATTTAATATACAATAAAACCAGTCTGTAAAAGCAGTTAATGGAAGATTACTTTATTTAATATACAGTAAAATCATTCTATAAAGCTAGTTGATGGGAAGATTATTTTCTGTTGTTTAATATACAGTAATACCACCTTATTCAGGCAATTGATGGGAATATATTTACCAAACCTATGGAGGGTGTCTGTAGGGAGACCCTTTTTCTCTGTCCCATCATGTTCTATCATATAGTGCTACCCATGTCCATCTGTCCCATCATGTTCTATAATATAATGCTAACCATGTCTATCTGTTCCATCATATTCTGTAATATAATGCTACCCATGTCTATCTGTCCCATCATGTTCTATAATATAATGCTACCCATGTCTATCTGTCCAATCATGTTCTATCATATAGTGCTACCCATGTCTGTCCCATCATGTTCTATAATATAATGCAATCCATGTCCATCTGTCCCAGCATTTTCTGTCATATAGTGCTACCCATGTATATCCCATCATGTTCTGTCATATAGTGCTACTCATATATATCCCATCATGTTTTATCATATAGTGCTACCCATGTCTGTATGTCCCATCATGTTTGATCATATAGTGCTACCCATGTCTGTATGTCCCATCATGTTCGATCATACAGTGCTACCCATGTCTGTATGTCCCATCATGTTCGATCATACAGTGCTACCCATGTCTGTATGTCCCATCATGTTCGATCATACAGTGCTACCCATGTCTGTATGTCCCATCATGTTCGATCATACAGTGCTACCCATGTCTGTATGTCCCATCATGTTCGATCATACAGTGCTACCCATGTCTGTCTGTCCCATCATGTTCGATCATACAGTGCTACCCATGTCTGTCTGTCCCATCATGTTCGATCATATAGTGCTACCCATGTCTGTATGTCCCATCATGTTCGATCATACAGTGCTACCCATGTCTGTATGTCCCATCATGTTTGATCATATAGTGCTACCCATGTCTATCTGTTCCATCATGTTTTATCATATAGTGCTACCCATGTCTGTATGTCCCATCATGTTTGATCATATAGTGCTACCCATGTCTATCTGTTCCATCATGTTTTATCATATAGTGCTACCCATGTACTTTTATCTATCTGCCCCATCATGTTCTGTCACATCATGTGTCACAAATTTCATTTCAGCCCACTAGCCTTTGAAAAACTTAATGGACCGAAACCAAATTTGGTGTGTAGTTTTACATTAATAAGACCTAGGTCTGTTCCATGATCACCATTATATGACAAAATTGAATGAAGTGATGGCCTCTGTTAGACTTAATGTTTGCTCTCAGATTTTATCAGATTGGCATCCATGTTATTATGGAAACTTTCTCCTTTCTAACGATTGGTATACTTACATTAAAATTAAGGTTTCACTTCAGTGAAGAATATTTTACGCTGTTGTGCCATACATATTTATAAGACGAGTCCAACTGCAAACTGCACAGACCCAGATCTGCTGTAACATATGCATTGGCAGATCTGTATCTGTTCAGTTTGTTAGGAGTAATCAGTAAAACAAACTACATAGACCCCGATCTGCAGGTGCATTATGCTATGGCAGATCAGGTTCTTTGTTGTTTGCAGTTTGACTTGACTTATAAGCAAATATATATGTGTCATGTAAGTAAGCAAGTAAATATGTAAGTACACTTTTAAGTAAGTAGTAGTAATAATAATAATAATAATAATTATAATACTTTATTTATAGAGGGTGACTTGTTTAGTCAAGAACTATTTTGCCTTGAGGCCCTTGTAAGAAGAAGGTATAACAATGTACATCATGCAAAAGATAATAATTATTATTTATTTTAACATGTCTTTAGTGTTATAAATACTAAATTATAGTATAATCTACCAGTAACACATACATACGCATGACACCTCTTCTTAAAAACTGTAATATTTTTTGCACATTGTATATATTATAGTAAAATATGCACAGCATAAAACTACAAACATGTCTACAGTATGCCCGTAGCATGAAAAGCTTTGTAAACATTTGACCCACTGGACATACAGGTCACTTAACTTGCCTTGAATATACTCTTAACTTGTTGCTAAATTTGGTGCAGATCTATCAGCACCTACAAAATACAGCATGTCCTTATTTTGGACCACGACATTGCAGTCGATTACTTTAGAACCCCATATTGCGGAACAGTTATATACTATAGGTAGAACACAGCCATTAAGCATTTTCTCTTTTTGTCTTTATGTGAATGAATTTTTAGTGTAATTGCTCCACTGCCTGATTTTTCAAAAGTCTCAGCTGTACAAGTGTAATACAAAATTGATTGAAAACAGTCCTTGAATACTTGTCAGGGATATGATTTACCCAATTTAAGCACAGAGTCACTTGGGTTTTCTTTTCTAACAGAAGCTCATAAAATTATCCCTTTGACTTTTATGATTCAATTTACATAACTATATCGAACATAACATTGCATATCTATTTCTAAGTAGTAGCTCAGTGTTGTTCACATTCAGAATTTACACACTGTCCCTTTCAGTTTGCATGATTTTTCATCTCTAGAGCATGGTCATTAATAAATGGAGCAAATAAGGTGAGAGACAAACTCCACTTACATAACTGACCGAATCTGTAAAGTCATTCACTTAAATAAAGGCCTTAGCACCACTGTAAATGCCTTCTGCAGCTTCTTATATTTTTCCACCAATATAATTTATCAGTGTCTTCTTTAGTAAATGGTAACTGCTGGCAAAATTGAAGACTGTGTGTGTGTGTGTGTGTGTGTGTGAATATATATATATATATATATATATATATATATATATATATATTAAGGACATGTTCCATTTGAAATAATTGATCCAAACCAGAGTGAATTCATTATCCACCAGAACATTGCTGGTTTCAAACAAGCACATTATCTAGTTGTTTAAGAAAGCACTATATATTTTTGCTATGCTGATTCAGCAAAATAAATGGGTCAGACATTATAATAGATGTACCATATCATTTACTGGTTAAGAGCCCATGTATGTACACAGGAAAACATTCAAATGCTTTCAAGGACGAGCAGACATAAAATTATATGTGGATAATTGTTTTCTCATTTAGAAAGATGAAGTACTTAATACATGATTGTATGCAAATAATTGACAGTTTAATTCCGGGGCCCCGAGTGGCCGAGTGGTCTAAAGCGTTCTCCATTACGGATCACTGCCATCTCACCTCTGTCTGCGTGGGTTCGAGTCTCGGATTCGGCGAATGTGGATATATGAGAAAGCTTGCCAGTAGCTTCTCGTGGGTCGGTGGTTCTTTCCGGGGATTTCCCGGTTTCTTCCTCCACCATTCATACTGGCCGCCATGTATAGCCTATAGTCTGCTGAAAAATGGCGTTAAGCCCTACAACAACAACAACAACAACAACAACAACAGTTTAATTCCCTTTTGTTTATTTCTTTGTTCTGTAACCAAGAACACCGGTTACTGTTTGGCTTCTTTCAGCCTTTGTTATGGATGGATGTTTTCGTTGTTTTGATAAATTATATGACTGCTCTGGTGGCCTAAGTTGTTAGCATGTCTGCCATGGATGCATGAAGTTGCAGGTTCGAACCCTGGCCGAGTCATACCAAAAGACTCATAAAAATTTTGCTCAACATTAAGAGGTTAGTGTTAGGACTGGTCAGCCTGGTGTCGGGATAATCTGACTGGGTGGCACATGATGCCAATAGGTCTGTGGTATGATGCCCCAATGCTAAACGTCACTATAAACTGCCATGCTACAGACCTTATAGCGATATGACTCAGATTGTTAAAGCTGCTTTAAAAATCCAAAACAAACACACGGACTAAGTGTATCCTTGGCTATAAATTACTGTAAGATAAGGACATGTGAGTGTACCAGAACACAAGTACAAATTATCTCACCAGAGAGATATTTCACCATTTGTTAAATGAGTAGTTAATATTTTGGTTTATGTTATCAAAGATTTTTTATTTGATTTTTATGCTTTTGTGAGACAGCAACACGTTCAGCAGGTTATTGATGCATTGGAGTAAAGTGCCTTGCCCAATGATATCCCATGCCAATCCAGTAATAGGATTTGAACCCACACACTTTTGGTTTGTGAATCCCGCATTTAAATTACTTAAGTTGCAATGAAAGTTTGAAATGGAAATGACAATACCTGTATATCTTCTGTCTGAATTGAACAGAACTGTTTTTGCCTGTAAACAAGAACAAGTTTTAGGTAATGGAATCGTGGTTAGAATAGACTTTTTTGGTCAGACAAAATAAAATTGGCTTTGATGCATAGGTAGCACAAGAGAAAATGGATGTATATGCTCCAGGATAGATAGAGAGAAACATAATTAAAACATGGATAGAAATCTTCTAAGATTCTTTGAATTATTTGTTTCTTTATTCACAGAGACTTCTCTATGCCAAGCATTTTTGTTACCTGACTTCATCTCGCAGAGCTCGTAAATTCGACATGCCACATTTTCGCCTGAACAAAGTCCGAAATATCAAGACCTGGTTGTCCCTTCGATCATATCTAAAGGTAAGATACAGGTCTTGGTTGCATACCATATATACATGTTTACAAGTCATGTCCAACCACAAACTGCACAGATACAGAACTGCCATCATATAATGTGCCAGTAGATCTGGGTCCATGCAGGTTGCTAGGAGTAAACAGTAGAACAAACAACTTCGACCCTGATCTGATGGTGCATTAAGTGACAGCGGATCAGGGTCTTTTATGTTTGGAGTTGGACTCAACTTACGAGCAAGTATGTATGTTAAATAGAAGGCACACCCATTAAACTTTGAGTTCTTCCAGTAAAAATCCTACATGGAACCTAGGGAAGGCATTAACAAATTTGACCAGTCACCCAGAGATGTAATTTATAATGTAGTATGATTGTTTGCACGTAAGCAGAGTATGATCCCAGGGTACATGTATACTTGAATAGAATAATCCTTTAAGGAAATGATTATGTTAAACTTGATTAAGGAAAATAAAATTTTGTAAAAACAATTTCTCCAATTAAAGACAATAGTTTAAGTATAAGTTGCCTTTTAACTTTTTAACTTGTTCCTGACCTTCAGATATTTTTATACTACATTTAAATTAACTTTTAATGAAATTTCATGATTATTATATTTTCATGGAAGACTTACTGATTGCAAATATGGTGAAATTAAAACTCACCTTGAAAATAATCTGGAATACAGTATTTGCTCATGAATGCTATTTACTGAATAAAATGATCACCTTTTTGTAAAATGAAGTTAAATACTACTGGATATTTTAAGCCAGTCTCTGTATGTTTTCAGAAAAGAGGTCCTCAGCGCACTGTTGACATGATCTCTCTATGTTTTCAGAAAAGAGGTCCTCAGCGTTCTGTTGACATGATCTCTGTATGTTTTCAGAAAAGAGGTCCTCAGCGCTCTGTTGACATGATCTCTGTATGTTTTCAGAAAAGAGGTCCTCAGCGCTCTGTTGACATGATTGTGTCCTCATCATTCCTGCTTACCATTATCCTTCTCATTTTGATGTGTTTACAGGTTAGTATTCTCACTCTCCACGATGTAATATAATCCCATATTCTCACAATCTTTTTGACCACAAAACTCTGTTCAAGTTAAAAATCCACAATTAGATCTGATTTTTGGACTGCATCAATTTAATTAAAAGGTAAATGTTTAATAGTGTGATAAAAATTTTTTTATATTACAAACAAATTCTAATTAAAGTTAAAAACTGTCAGATCATATGGACTTGGTACTTCAGCTTGACCTTCAGATGCATAAAGTTTTGAGAATACAAAACAGTGAGTCCTGTACAGTGATCTCTCCAAAGTCTTGTACAATGATCTCTCCAAATGTCTTGTACAGCGATCGCCCCAAAAGTCTTGTACTGTGTTCACCCCAAAATTCTTATACAGTGATCACCTCAGAAATTTTGAGAAAATAGTAGATTTTCCAGGTGAGTGATGACATCACATTCATCAATATTTCAGTCAAATCAATTCAATATTGACTGTTTCTGTCAGCTCTTTTGAACTGCTAGAATTGAAACAACAAGAAAACACTTGTCATGCAATGTATATTCCAGGAATAATACTCTATTGTTCCACAGCTGTCATGCCAGGAATAATACTGTACTGTTCCACAGCTGTCATTCCAGGAATAATACCATACTGTTCCACATCTGTCATGCCAGGGATAATACTGTACTGTTCCACATTTGTCATGCCATGAATAATGATATATTGTTCCACATCTGTCATGCCAGGAATGATGCTGTACTATTCCACATGTTATGCCTGGAATAATACTGTTCTGTCATGTCAGGAATAATACTGCACTGTTCCACATCATCATGCCAGGAATAATAATGTTCCGTTCCACATTTGTCATGTCAGGATTAATGCTGTACTGTTCCACATTTGTCATGCCAGGAGTTACACTGTATTATTCCACATCAGTCATGCCAGGAATAACACTATACTGTTCCACATCTATTAGCCAAGCCAGTAACTATATTTTTGCATTGAATCCATTTATACAAAGTAGGCAAGAACCATAGATCTGCTGTATCTCAAAAACAAGGTCCTACAGATGATAGTACATATGTAATTTGTAATTAATTTTATCTACACATTATTTATGCTAGGTTTGGAAAGCAACCATTTATAATAACAAATGTGCAATAACTAACAATGTCAGGATTTGATCGACTTTGACGTTTAGACAAGTTTACTGTTAACTTCGAACTACATTGATGGAACAATCAGATTGTTTACAGACCTTGCCATTTAACTCTTTCAGAAGATGATTAGCAAACCAGTCTTGATTTCCAGCTTTACTCCATGTCATTGAAGTTCCTGATTCAATGCTAAGCTTACATCTAAAAAAAAAACATTATCACCAGGATTCATTTTAGGCTGTGTTTTTATACCATTGGTGCTAAAACATGAATTGATGCCCTCTGAAATATGATAGGCATGTCCAAATTTCACAGTATCATAATAAATGGTGTAAATTTTGTTCCTTTCTACATCGGTGATATTTCAGGATGTGAATTTGTCCCTTTGTGTATGATAAGCATTAATCAGACAAGTGTTGGACTGATAGAGACTGATGTTTTAGCATGAGTGGTTAAACTGCCTCATTAATTGGTATATGGAACAAGAATAAGAGGACAGGTTACATCACACACAAACATGTTTTTGCAACTTTTGATTGGACAAGTTTTTGCAGAAAATTGCCCAGATTGTTCAATTAGAGTGATCCTGTCTAACTGAAATTGTGTAATGAGGTTTTTGTCTCATCATCCATACCACTATTGAAACTGACAAAATGAACTTGTCTAAAGAGACTTCCATCTCCTCATCCAAACCACTATTGAAACTGGCAAAATGAACTTGTCTGAAGAGACTTCCATCTCATCATCCATATCACTATTAAAACTGGCAAAATGAACTTGTCTAAAGAGACTTCCAAGTCATCATCCATACCACTATTGAAACTGGCAAAATGAACTTGTCTAAAGAGACTTCCATCGCCTCATCCAAACCACTATTGAAACTGGCAAAATGAACATGTCTAAAGAGACTTCCATTTCATCATCCATACCACTATTGAAACTGGCAAAATGAACTTGTCTAAAGAGACTTCCAAATCATCATCCATACCACTATTGAACTGGCAAAATGAACTTTTGGAATGATATTGGAGTAATAATAAAGTTAGTAGAGTAGGTGGCATCATGGCTTGTTATGACCATGGTGAGAATGTTGTTAAAGTCAGAATTTGTATAAAAATAGGAAATACTATTTACTCCTCTACATTAGGGCTGATTATCTTTCACAGGAAATCCATCATCAAGACGTTTGCTGTGAAATAAATGGCTAGTTTCTTTCATGGAATGTGGTAAGAGTGCAGAATGACATCACACAAAAGCTAGATCCAAATGAAATAAGAATGTTTATATAAGCCAGAGTAGATCATGTTAAGATGATGCCATACATCCATATGTTATGTCCTAGGGGCTTAAACTATGTAAGAAGACTAGGTAAAACCCAACAAGCATTCAGTTTTCCAAAATACAAGTTTATTTCCCTAATAATTAAAATCAGACATAGTGAAAGAATTAAAATTACTTACAATATTATATAAAATTCCAAGAATTTCTAGGTTTTCTATCAATTTAACAGTGATCCAGAAATGATCCAGAGGTATTCTGAATGAAGGTTATAAAGTGCTTATCTGCTAGCACCAATGAAGAAACATTGTTCTAATATACAAAAGTTTAACTTCAAGATAATCCAGTGAAATTTGAATGTTACTAAAATCCTTGACTGTTTCACTTAATCCAGTGAAATTAATTAATTATCCAAGTCCTTGAATAATTTCACAGTAGTCCTGCAAGATACTGTCTCTTTATAATAAATATTTTTGACTTTGTAATTTCAGTGAGCAAATTATCAATTAATCAAACATCCTCTCATGACTCTTAACAGAACTTGAATATAACTGAGGAATGAGAACACTTCACTTAAATTCTTTTATATAATCACTATATGCACATGAAATCAACAGTTCTGAATAACTAGATTCCAGTTATTTAAATTATTCTGTATTGCAAAATATCTTTAACAGTCATGATCTGACTTTTAAAAATTATTGAACCATTGACCTACTTGTCAGTTTTGACTTGAATTGACCTAAATTCCTCACATTGTTTCCAAAATGGAGTCTAATTTGGGTTTTAACATGGTTCATTTCAGACAAATTTGAACTATCAGCCATCCAGCTTAGCTTAAAAACTAGCAATACCTTGTGTTAGTGAAGGGAGAGAATAGACAAGAGTTATTGCCCTTTGTCAATGTGACGTGGACAGGAAAGACAATTTTTTTTTCTTTTTAGTAGGTCTGGATTTGGGAGGTAGCAGGCTTATATTCCTAAGGTTAATGTGATGAGTAGGTATCTCTCAGAGAAACATAATTTAAGAATTTGCTTTCCATAAAAAATCTTGAATACACTGCCCAAATTCTGTGGATGGCATACATAGATGGCATGCATTGAAGACCAGAAAGGCACTTGATTTTGACTTTGAAGGTCAAGTTCACAGTAATTCATGAGACTCACTTTAATGCCATATATCTTGTTCAAATTTTGTTAGTAGCTTGCATGTTGGCAACCTTTTATCATAATCTGTATGAATGAATGGTCTGATCTGTCCAGAGTACTGATAATAAGTTTTAGGACTTGAAGGTCTCAGCTGTCCATAATACTAATGAGTAGCTATCTGAAAGAAAGGTTTGAATTATCCATATTACTAATCATAAGGAATTGAAGGCCTGAATTGCCCAGAATATTAGTCAGAAATTATACGAATGAGAGGCTTAAGCTGTCCAGTATACTAAATAATAAATTATAGGAGTTGAAGGCCTGAGCTGTCCAGATTACTAATAACAAATTATAGGAGTTGAAGGCCTGAGCTGTCCAGAATACTTATTGTAAGCTACATATATGTGAATGAAAGGCCAGAACTGTCCAGAATACTAATCATAAACTACATGTATATGAATGAAAGGCCTGAGATGTCCCAAATACCATTAACACATAAGCTGTATATTTATGAATGAAAGGCCTGAGCTGTCCAGAATACAAATCATAAGCTGCATGTATATGAATGAAAGGCCTGAGCTGTCCAGAATACTAATAACACATAAGCTGTATATTTATGAATGAAAGGCCTGAGCTGTCCAGAATACTAATCATAAGCTACATGTATATGAATGAAAGGCCTGAGATATCCCAAATACTAATAACATATAAGCTGTATATTTATGAATGAAAGGCCTGAGATGTCCAGAATACAAATCATAAGCTACATGTATATGAATAAAAGGCCTGAGCTGTCCAGAATACTAATCATAAGCTACATGTATATGAATGAAAGGCCTGAGCTGTCCAGAATACTAATCATAAGCTACATGTATATGAATGAGAGACCTGAGCTGTCCAGAATACTAATCATAAATCTACATGTATATGAATGAAAGACCTGAGCTGTCCAGAATACTAATCATAAGCTACATGTATATGAATGAAAGGCCTGAGCTGTCCAGAATACTAATCATAAGCTACATGTATATGAATGAAAGGCCTGAGCTGTCCAGAATACTAATCATAAGCTACATGTATATGAATGAAAGGTCTGAGATATCCCAAATACTAATAACACATAAGCTGTATATTTATGAATGAAAGGCCTGAGATGTCCAGAATACAAATCATAAGCTACATGTATATGAATAAAAGGCCTGAGCTGTCCAGAATACTAATCATAAGCTACATGTATATGAATGAAAGGCCTGAGCTGTCCAGAATACTAATCATAATCTACATGTATATGAATGAAAGACCTGAGCTGTCCAGAATACTAATCATGATCTACATGTATATGAATGAAAGGCCTGAGCTGTCCAGAATACTAATCATAAGCTACATGTATATGAATGAAAGACCTGAGCTGTCCAGAATACTAATCATAATCTACATGTATATGAATGAAAGGCCTGAGCAGAATACTAATCATAAGCTACATGTATATGAATGAAAGACCTGAGCTATCCACATTACAAATCAGAAGTTATAAAAACTTCTGTACATAAAAAAATGAATATAATCTGAAGTTTATTTTCTGTCTCAATTTCAGTTGTTGCAGGAGCCTGATACATATCTGGACTGTTTATGTAATTGGGAGTTGTTGGTGTGGTGCCTGGCACTTGGAGTATACCTCCTCCGTTTCATGACACTGGGGCTAAAAATAAACAAAAAGTACCGCAACTTGTCAGTATTGATTACTGAGCAAATCAACTTGTACCTGCAGATGGAGCAAAAGCCACATAAGAAGGAGGAACTGATGGTGTCCAATAATGTGCTTAAGTTGGCAGAGAGTCTAATTAAGGTGGGTTTTAAATATTTAATGATAAACATTGTCAACTTTTTTTCCTTGAAGCAAAGTAGGTCACAGTAACCTATCATTTGTGTTACGTTTTGAATGGGCACAGTAACCTATCTTTTGTGTCACTCTTTTAATGGATAACAGCATCATTGTCATCAGCATTAGTTTGCTTTCTTTACAGCTTGTGTTTTGTCAGCTAGTGGTGGTACATTGGCAGGCAAGACACCAAATTCCATGCAGCGGGGGTGGGATGGGATGTGGTGGAGGATGTTGATTTGGTCCTGACTGTCAGTCTGTCCCAAAAGGTTTGTTAGCAGGATTGTGCAAAAGCACTCAGTTTAAATAATAGAAATCTGGCTTGTTTATTTGTTTGCATATGTAGATGACCTGAGTACAGTTTCTTGCTTTTGACTAACTGCAATTTCTGATAATGATCCATTTTAGAACAGTTTAGTAAAAATCTTTAAAGTTCAACAGGTGAAATTTTATAGGCATATTTGTATTTCAATATAGATGACCTGATTAGATTTTCAGGCCATCACATCACATTTTCAGGGTTATGCACATTTTTAAACTTTCTGGACTTGGAATTTTTAAAAATAAAGACCTTGTTATCATGACAAAGCAAAAACCACGTAAGATAGATGGATGAAATTTGGTTGGTTAAGTTTTCTTCAGACATAGATGACCTGGTTAGATTTGCATGTCAGTATAGCTGGGGTTTTAAAAAAAAATAGGCCATTGCAAATAAACTTAAATTGTGTATACATTTTAAAATTTGGGGACAAAAAAATGTTAACATGATTAAGCAAATCACACTTGAGGTAGACCAATGTAATTTTGCATGCATGTTTTCTATGTACATATAGATGACCTGATTAGATTTTCTTGCTGTTAAAAAAATCATTTACATTTTTAAAATTTTTGGTGGGTGTACATATTCTACAGTGATAAATGTTTCTTTTTCTGTATATTAAGGAAATAAAATATGGAAGATTAATGTCAAGTAGTATATTGTGTACATGTCTCAATACAGTCCATGTAAGATAGTATATACATGTAAGCTCAGTACAGTCCCTTACTATAAAGCCTTAGTATACTATGGTCTTTGTTATAACACAGCATGGTCATGGATTCATGTATGCTGACTGATTTATATATTCATAGGATATACCCCAGTGTAATAGGATGTACTGATTGATTTATATTCATAGGATATACCCCAGTGTAATATGATGTACTGAGATTTATATTCATATGGTATCCAAAGTGTAATATGATGTGCTGATTGATTTATATTCATATGCTATCCAAAGTATAATATGATGTACTGATTGATTTATATTCATATGAATTCCAAAGTATAATATGATGTGTTGATCTATATTCATAGGGTATAACTCAGTATAATATGATACACAGATCTATATTCATAGGGTATAACTCAGTATAATATGATATACAGATCTGTATTCATAGGGTATAACTCAGTATAATATGATATACAGATCTATATTCATAGGATATATCCCAGTATAATATGATGTGCTGATCTATATTCATAGGGTATAACTCAGTATAATATGATATACAGATCTATATTCATAGGGTATAACTCAGTATAATATGATATACAGATCTATATTCATAGGATATAACTCAGTATAATATGATATACAGATCTATATTCATAGGGTATAACTCAGTATAATATGATATACAGATCTATATTCATAGGATATAACTCAGTATAATATGATGTGCTGATTAATTTGTATTCTTAGGATAATATGATATGCTAATTGATTTGTATTCCTAGGATATACGCATGATATGCTGATTGATTTATATTAATAGGATATCAACTGTATAATGTGATATGTTGATAGATTTATATTCGTAGGATATGCCGCAGTATAATATGAAGTACTGATTGATTTATATAAACAGTATAAACCCCAGTATAACATGATATCACCAATATCACACTTTTATGACTCCTCTAAACACTAGATAATGAGGGATGACTAAAATTTGAGCAAATATATAAAGTCATTTATGTACAGATCTTTGTGCCATCCTTAGGCCTCTATCCTGTGCTGGATTTTGATTGCACATAATGGTTCATTTTACCTTGAAAAAAATTAAATATTGATGCATATATTATTTGTGATTAGAAGACTAAAGATAGTTATAATTACATGGTCATTTGAAGATACAAAAGCCAAATGAGCAATATCAGACTCATTTAAGCCTCTTGCTTCCTTTCTTTTTCTCATATAACAGCATGAACAGCATAATCATTATCTTATATGTTTTTCAGGAACTTGAGAGTCCATTCAAGATTTCTGGAATCTCGGCAAATCCATTCTTTTTGAATGTTACAAAAGTGGTTGTACTGTCAGCATTTTCTGCTGTCCTGTCTGAAATCCTGGGATTCAAGCTCAAGCTTACTAAGATTAAACTGAAGGATTAGTTGTTACAGTGTCCACTGATCTTTTGCAGAAAGGATTACACCTAAGGTTGCCAGGATACAACTGAAGCTGTAGACACTTCAAAGCTTGTGTTCCTGCCAACATGTTTAAATTATTACTTGACATGATAATTCTTAGTTGTCCTATGTTTGCTGATAGGTTTGCATAGATGCTGTACAGTATGAAACCGTGTGATCATAAGAGCTTATTGACATCATCTCATTGGCTTTTTTTATCAACCTGCACAATTAAAACTGATGGTATGGCTTCTGTACTTTACATTATTTATAAATGTAAAAATAGAACCATTATATAATGTGCTGAAGATTGGGGTCAGTGTCATTCACTGAAGTGATGTTGGTTGGTTTTTTAATGGTGCTTTGAGAACATTACTGGATATATTTTTCTGATGAAATGGGAGCTCAGTGTATTCCTTTAGGACACACCAAGGCAGCTGGTGTGGGTATCGATGGAATATGAGCCAGCCAATATTCCAAATGATCTGCCTAAGCTCAGAGGGGTTCCAGATCTGCTGGTACTGTATGCATTGACAAATCTACCTGTTTTGTCATGCTTGGATGCTTTATGTATGTGGTTATATACTGGCAGATATACATGTATACTGACTACAAAAAAATCTTGGTGCTTGAATAATCTGCAGTAGATAGACTAAAGGTCCCCTTTGACAAAATTGAACTAAGAAGACCTCCAACATCTTTCATATGTCGTCATTAGAAAGCCACTTGCCACAGCAATATCAGGTTGCATTTTTTATATTTTTATTTTACCAAATCTGTGGTGAGTTTTGTCGTACATGATCTGCTTAAATTGTGAGACCTCCTCATATGATAGTAATTAAACATGTAATTTTGAAGCAGGCATGATATATAGAGTTAATACATAAAAAAAAGTGAGCAAGTTTATGTGTAGGACCATGTTTGGAGTTTGTTTTTCATTGAGCAGGAAATCAGAAATATATGCAAACTTTATTCCTTTCTGCAGTTTTGCAACATATAGTGACTGATCTTCAGGTAGGTCCATTACCTTACACTTTGATATGTGTAATATACATGCTCTTAAGGAGGTACATTATACTTTATACTTTGTTGTGCGTAATATACATGCTCTTCATGTTATACTTTGTTGTGTGTAATATACATGCTATTCATGTTATACTTTGTTATGTGTAATATACATGCTCTTCATGTCATACTTTGTTATGTGTAATATACATGTTCTTCAGGAGGTACATTATACTTCAGTAAGTATAAAGTACCTACCTGAAGAGTATCCATGATGATGCATAAGCACTAGAATATGGTTCATACAACCTTAAAAGAATCCTAAAATTTTGGGTGTTACTGTGAAAACTCTTTTTATCAAAGGAATACAAAGTGTCAAAGTGAATAAATTATATTGCACATTTTAAATGAAGATCTTTTTTATTTATATATTTTCCAAAACTATTAAATGGCAGAAATTTGGGTAGACTAAATGATGCACAACACTGGGAGTTACCAGATTGAGTAGCATCCCTTTCGTTGTAGTGGCAGGCTTGTTTGTTTTTTTTCTTCTTCTAAATTTGTACCTTTCTGTGCAGAGTTAAGTAGCTTTTTGGATCTCTTTGAAAACCCCTTGAAATGAAACTCCAGGGTTGTACGACGCATGGATGTATATTATTGATTATACTTTATAATGTATGATGTACCTCCTTGAAGAGTTTCTATGACTGGTGCTTGAGTACTAGAAGGAATGAAGTATTTATATATTGCTGATTTCATTAAGATGTACTTATTAGAAGTACCTCAGACAAACATTAATAAAGGTTCATCTTCTAGTTCCCTTTAGAATTCATGGTCCACTTTTTTAGGAACCTATCAAATAAAGCATTGCATTTTGTCATTAGAACAATGTGTTACAAATAGCATTGTTCAGTTTCATAAATGTGAAAATTGTAATTTGATGCATGAATTGAAAGGTCAACAGAACATGACCTTGTATTGGTTTTCACCAGATCTCTCAAACGTCGGAGATCTGAATTTTAATAAGAATGTATATATATATATATATATATATATATATATATATATATATATATATCTAGAAGGCATAATACTTTAATATGCTGTTGTATCTCTGTAGATTCAACAGAATTCCAGATGGAACGCCAAGTAATTGCAACTGATAGGTGTATTTTGACTTTATAAGTCTTTGTTAATTGAACATTTTTATAGTTCAGGAATGGACTTCATTTAAATTTATATTATAGAGTAGAATGGGAATTGTTTCACCTCGACTTGTTACTAAAATGAAATCAGTATAGGAAGCCTCACTCAAAAATGGTTTCCATGTCAAGACTTTTCTCTTAATTTCTTGGCGTTAAGAAAATGTTTTCTGCATGAAGTTGGACTAGAAGATCCCATCCTAGAAATGTCTCATTGATAGTTGCTGGAGCTTTCAAGTTTTTAAAAGCTTGCTTGCAGCAGGGACATCTTGATTTGGTCATGTCTGTCTGGAGACGTGTTAGCAAGATTGCACAAAAACCACTCGGCATAGGCAAAGGAAATTTTGCTGTCATATTTGTATTGATACGTAGATAACCTGATTTGATTTATAGGTCATGATAGCAGTTCTAGCTCTTCTAGTCATAGTAGTTTAAGATTTGGATTGCCTTGAAACTTTACACACACATTCATCCCATGGTCTAGCTAGTCCTAAATTAAAATGGTGCTGCTCTTATATTCAATATGGCTGCCACAGTGGCCATCTTGAAAATATTGCTACTCCTCCTAAATGGATGGTCACATCAACATAATTTTGTTTAAAAAGATTTCTTACTATCTCCTAAATTCTTTTTGGCCTGTAGAATTCATTTCTTTCAAGGGAGTTCTGTTGGTTGCTTCTTTCAAGCCCATTTTTTAAAACTCTTTGGATTTGTAAAATTTGGACAAAAACCTTGTTAACATTTCTTAGTAAAACCTACTTGAAGTAGACACATTTGTGTTCATATGTATATGATCTAATTAGATTTTCATTTGATGAGCAATTTTTCAGTCCTTTTTTTGAACGCATATTTTAGATTCCTGGTCATAAGATTATGTGGGCTTAAGGTATGTCTCTGTTGTGCATAATTTTTTGTGTGTCTTGCCATGAACAGTTGCTTGCTACCCCTCTGTAGTCCATATTTCTGTTGTGATTACAATTAAGCTTTGAATCTTTATCATCAAAATCTTGAATGAGTGTGATAATGAGTGAGACCCATGCATTTTAATGAGGTGATCTTGTATCAGATTGGTTAATCTTGCAACCACTCTGGCGGTCAGTTTCTGATTCAGTTTTGATCGCACTTGGAGGTTATGCTTATATGATCAAGAGCTGACAAGTTTGATAATGGGTAAGAATGATCAAGAGCTGACAAATTTGATAATGGGTAAGATCCATGTGTGGTCATCTGATTTGCTGGGCATGTTACTTCAGTGGAAGCCATATTTCTGAGTCAGTTTTGATCAAACTTGGATTATAGGAATATGTCATAGATCTCAGATGATTTTGATGATGATCAATGCATATTAAGGAGGGTATGTTGAATCTGAATGGCTGATATAGTTACCACTCTGGAGGCCATATTTCTGATGTGATTTTGATGAAACTTACAACATGTGCTTTTATCATAGAGAACTTGAATGGGTTTGATTTGATAATAAGTGACATCCATACAGACGAATGAGATAATCTTGCATTTGATTGGCAGAGCTTGTTACCACTAAGGAAGTCATATTTTATATTTTTAATCCGATTTTTTAAATCTGAATTTAGAATTCATGCTTGTATCCTCAAGATCTTGGACTATTTCAGCAATCAGTGAGATCTATGCATATTCATGAGGTGAAGAAAATGTGATGGCCAATCTTATTAGCACACAAGGAGTTACAGTTTTGGTCCACTTTTGAGAAAAAGTGGAATATTGACTTGTGTCATTAAGATCTTTGTAGTTTTGTTGGCAAATGAATTTAGTGCACACTACTCAGGTGATCTTTTATCTCATTGGCCCAGTGTTGCAAGTCTTAAAGCCAAAATTTGGATCTGTTTGGTTATTATCATCAAGACCATGGATAACTTGAATTATGAGCATGAAACTGAATAATAATTACGCCTTCCTTTCAAAATGAATTTTTGTCAAACTATTGTAAAACAAAAGGTAAAATGTTCACAGAACATTCAGACTTTTACAGATTTTTTAAACTTTTGAGACTTGGACTTTTTCTTGTGCATTAGGGGTATCACTGTTTTACAAAGACAGATCTAGTCTCATTTGACTTTAATTTTCACATTTCCAACAGGCAAGTTATTGCAGTAGCTCTTCATTACAATACCCTTAATTATAGTGCTACTCCTAGACTAGTCAGGTCAGGGTGCTGGTTGTATATCAAGACATTGTGAGCATGTTGAAATCTACTCTGAGGAAATGCTGTGTAAAAATAATCCTTTTTCAGTAAGTTATGACACTATGACACTTGATTTGGATAAATGTTAGTCTCTTGATATAATACCATTTATACCCATGTATATTCCATACAACTGAGAACAGTATCAACCTGCATCTGTCATACATTATTTTGATCCATTGCTATAACGCCACATATAACCAAGTAGACTTCATACAACTGATAACGGTATCAATCTGGAGGGAGTCATTGTATTAGCTTGGTCTCTTCATATTCCCATGTATAATTATTAAATCAGAATAGTGCTGACCCACATCTGCAATCATATTATTTAGGGACCTTCATATAATACTTCGTATCTATGTATATTCCATACAACTCAAAATGGTATCAACCCAGATCCGTTGTCACATTATTTTGGTCCCTTGCAATATCATGTATACTCATTTATAATTAATACAGCCAGGAACACTGTTGACCGAGATCTGCCATACCCATGTATAATCCGTACAACTGAGAACAGGATCAACCTAGATCTGCCATCATATTATTTTGGTCCTTCGCTGTAACACCATCTGTGTAATCCACACAACTGAAAACAGTATCATCTCAGATGTGTTATCACATTATTTGCCAGCAGATATGGCCTTGAAATCTGAAAGGCCAATGCACAAGTTTTGAGTTTAAGAATGGAATGATGGTGGGAATAGAAGTCCTAGATCTGTAGAAAATCTTCTGCACTCATTATCACTCCATTTTTTTGCAAAAATTAAAACAGAATGAAATTAAGGATACCAGGTTTCTATGGTTTCATTAATATCCATCAAACAGAATGCAGTTTGCTCTAATTAAATTTTAATTTGTTTGTCACCAAATTCATCACTATAGATGTTCCCCAAAAATCCATGCTGGGACCTCTTCTGTTTGTAAAATTTCTCTCTAAGAACCTGAAGCAAACATGTCCATGGATAATACTGTGTTGCTTTGCTGACGAAAAATGTTGATAAAATCAGGTCACTTCTGTAGTCGAAGTTTACTAATGTTTACAAAAAAACTATGTCTCTACATTGCAAGACAAACTGCTCCGGTGTTTTATTAATTATGAAGCAAATTGTTTTGACTTTGTACCTCTTTAAGTTTTAAGAGTTGAGATCTGTGACTACTTAGTATTACTTTAAACAAAAGTTAACTTTCAAACATGAATTATAGAAAGCATTTGGCAAAGTAAATAGATTTATTTGGGATTTAGGAATGTTTTTATTTTCATTGATTCCAGTCCATACTCGGGCAAGTTTTTATAATCTCATTCTTCCACATTATTTATTGTTTGTGTAATATACTAAAGACTTGTGTTAATAGACTTAGGAAATACCAAATCATCTCATGGGCATAATTTTAAAATGTCATTACCATCTTGACACTGTTGATATGCTCTACTAGCTCAGTTTTCTCAGTATTTCAGAACAATATATACAGCAGATGCTGCCTAATTGGGAAGATCATGCATTACTTCTCTCCCATACAAAACAATTAGTCATGTTAAAGTCTTTTGTGACTATACAACACTAGATCAATTTCAAAACTATATGTGAATATTGGTAGAAATGACAGTATTTATTATAAGTGCTTGGTCTCCAGGGAATAGAATGATCTCTCGCTAGTTATACAATTTGCTGCCAACTTTGAAATTTTATAGTATGCATGTCCAATATAGTAAATCTCTTGAAGAGATTTATTTTAAGGTATATTTCCTGTGATAAATGATGTATTATGATATAATTATCCATACCTCTTTTAGTTGTTTTGTGCATAATAATTTTGTGTGATATGTTTGGTATTTAATAATGTCCTTTTGTCAGTGTGTTTGTATTTTCTTGGGTATGTTTTACATGTACAGTAGTTTAGTGTTGCTTGTTCCTTTTATTGTCATATTGTCTTGCCTACCTTTGCCCCCTATCTTGTTGTAGTTGCCTCCTTACATTATGTGTCATGTTGGTGATGTTCACTTTTATATATACTTCATTTGATAGAAACCTTGAAAAGCAAGTGTTGCACTATTGACAAAAAGTATCCAACACAAGCTCTCATCTCAAATTCCTCAGCTAATCAAACGTGACATTGCAAAAGTAAAGTCGTTCGTGATTGGTTGACAAAATCTTAACCTCGGACTCTGTCTCAGAAGTTTAATGATTTGCAGGAGATCATGCAAGTCTGGGCTTTTGTTCAAAATTAAGTTTACACCAACAGCCAATCAGTATTATGTTTTTCCAAAATAAAACCTGTTTGATTGGTTGACAAAAAATCTCAAGGCTCAATCTTAGTCCCAAAAGTGGTATGCTTTTCAGGCCTGAATCTAAACTGTTTGAAGTTGGATGTGGACGATACATGGATTATATGATAAATAAATTGGTTATGGATAATACATGGATTTATGTGGTAAATCAGTTGGCTGTGGATAATACATGGATTTATTTGGTAAATCGATTGGGTGTGGATTATACATGGATTTATATGGTAAATAAATTGGGTGTGGATTAGACATGGATTCATATGAGAAATAATTTGAGTGTGGATTAGACATGGATTCATATGGTAAATAAATTGGGTGTGGATTATACATGGATTCATGTGGTAAATAATTTGGGTGTGGATTATACATGAACTTATATGGTAAATAATTTGGTGTCATTAGTATTTTAAATGAAAATTTTGTGTGATGTAGTATTTGACCAGTTTCAGCTTTGAAATTTGCAAACGTTTAGAATTTGTTGATAGATTTTAACTAATAGATGAGTATTTGAACAGTTTGTATTTTTATTTTTATAGTTGCCCAATATATTGTAACGTACAGTGAAACTCCTGTAAACCAGACACTTTTTGGACCCAGATTATACTGTTCTGTGGAGATGGCCAGTATCTGGAAATTTAATTATTATTAGAACAGTCTTTTGGCAGTCCAAATATATGGTCATCTTATAGAATAAGTTGACTTTCAGAGTGACTTGTTTCAAGAATTTTCAAGGTACTATGTAATTTTGCCAAACATATTATTAGATGAAGTCTGAAGTGTACAAAAGGGAAGTGCTACAAGTATATGTTGGAAAGTATTTATGGAATTTTTACTTTTAACTTTTTAATTGCTCAGTTACTTTTAAGTTATAAAATTATTAAATATACAACTCTTGTGCTATAAGACTCTTCAGTATAACACAGTTACTGTTAAAAGGCTCTTCATTATAACAGTTATTGTTATAGGGCCCTTTATTATAACACATTACATGTTATGAGACCCTTCATTATAATACTTATTGTTATAAGACCTCTCATTATAACAGTTATTATTATAAGGCCCTTTATTATAACACAGCTCTTGTTATAAGGCCCTGTATTATAACAGTTATTGTTATAAGGCCCTTCATATAACAGTTCTTGTTATAAGGCCATTCATTATAACACATTACTTGTTATGAGGCCCTTCATTATGACACAGTTATTGTTATAAGGCTCTTTATTGTAACAGTGACTGTTATAAGGCCCTTCATTATAACACAGTTCTTGTTTTTAGGCAAGCATGGTAATGGATCCCATTCATTAAGTTGAAGAAAAATTATTTGTATATTGTACATCTTTATAAAGTGGTCTTGCTATAAGAAGGTATACTGTGTGGCTGCCATGGACAGTATTAAAATGAGGAAGTGCTCTTGTTTAAAAGTCATGTAAGCCAAAACACTTTGCTGTTTTGAAAGCATGCCAGTCAGCTACTTGTCAGTTTACAGTTTGTTTAATTTTTACCAAGCAAAATATTAGATACAAGCTTCTTGTCCATTATTCTAACATTTTTGTCATAGAGAAGGGAATGCTTACAAGTGTTGGTTGTTTGTCAACATTTATTATGCCATTGCACATATACGAATCAACAAAGAGAAGAAGTTGGTTCATTTCTCACCCATCACATACCTTGACACAGCACAACTGCACTTACCCATACTGGGAGTGAGAGTGGAATTGAGAGGCTTAAGTATTTATTTTAAACAGGCGCGAGACTCGTGAGGTAAAATTATGTACCAGGTCTGCTCGTGTATAACTCTGATCCAACTGCAAAGAACATGGAACCTGATCTGTCATCACATAATGTCTGTGTTGTTTGTTCTACAGATTAGTCCTAACAAACTGCAAACACCTGGATCTGCTGGTGCATTATGCAGTGGCAGACCTGGGTCTGTGTTGTCTGCAGTTGGATCGGACATGTAAATGAATATATATGGTAATTATGAATTGCATTCCTTTCAGATTTTACAAAAATACTGCTGCAATTACCAGGAATGTAAAATTCTACATGCCCTGTGTAGATAATGGATTTTTTTTATCACAGAGACTGTGCCCTGCTGTACATAATAGATTTTGTCATTTATCACAGTGACTAATGTAAGTATAGTTTGTGAAATAGAAGGAGATGCCAGTATAATTTTAACAGTATATAGCATCCAGAAGTATGTACAATGAATTCCTGCCTGTTTCTTAGAAATTAATTTTAAAACTTTGCATATTTAATTTTCTCGCGACCTAAAATATTAGAGTTCACTGTATAAACATGTGTAAAATATATATATGTTAGTTTCTTTTAATATTTAGTCCATAGATAATAAATAATTTTAAGCCAAGTAATGTCATAATGACATGCATTTCATAGTTTGCTTTTAGTTTCTTTATTTAAGATAACCAAATATTGATCTGTTTATGGATTTATAGGAGTATTTTAAAATTGCAGCTAATGTACACTTATAAAATGTGGAAAATTGTATGTACAATTTATCGTAGAGCTGACATTTTTAGGCCAATGTCTTTGCAGTAATTGTTCGTATTCATACATGCTTAAAATGGAATATGTATTAGCCAGAGTTGTAGTTTCTTTTTTTAATTCTCGTTGTATTACACAGATTGAACAGAAAGTAGATCCAGGTCTGCTGGCAGATCATCACAGCAGATCTCAGACTTTGCTTTTCAAAGGTAGATAATTAGACATAGGTAACTTGAGTTATTTTGTTGTTCACTTTTAGATAATCACTTTGTTCAGCTGAATAGCTTTCATGTATAGGGAGATTGGTGATATTTGTCAAGTAATTGTTGTCAGAAGAAGAAACTTGAGGATATTTTAATTCAGATTTTGTTACGGAATGGTACTATTTCCCATAGTGTAATGGGCTTCATTAAACATTTCCCCACAGTGTAATGGTTTTCATTAAATATTTCCCACAGTGTAATGGGTTTCATGAAATATTTCCCACAGTGTAATGGGTTGCATTAAACATTTCCCCACAGTGTAATGGGTTTCATTAAATATTTCCCACAGTGTAATGGGTTTCATTAAATATTTCCCACAGTGTAATGGGTTACATTAAACATTTCCCCATAGTGTATTGGGTTTCATTAAATATTTCCCCATAGTGTATTGGGTTTCATTTCTATAAAAAAAATTGAACCTTATAAAGAAGATAAAATTATCAGAATTATACAGAATCTTATAAAATTAAACATGAATTTATCTTAAATCAGTATAATGGGGAAAATTAACTTGGCAGAAATTTCTATTATAGCTGTAGTAGAAGATTTTTTCAAATGAATTATGAATCGAGACAATGAAAAAAATAAAGTTATTTTAAGAGAATTTGATAGGAAATAAACACATATATAAAGACATTTTTGGGAAGAGTTTAATCCTCATTGATGTATAAATAACTTGAAATTGAAGATAAGACAGTTATGCTTTGCCATTGTTTATAAACTTAATCTGCATGAATATTTTTCTTTTTAAGAACAAAAACATACCTGTATTGATTGTATACTTGTGTGTTTTGAGAAATTAAGACTGTGTTCATTGTAGCAGGGTATTTATAATATCAAGGTTTTTCTCAAGCCCAAGATAAGTCAAGGTCAGGATAATTGATGAAAAGAAGGAAAATGGTTTTTGCACAGTAACAATAGTTTTATGTCCCTAGAAACAATATTGTGAATAGCTACTGATTGGCGATAAGGAAAATGCCTGTTGATTTAGGTATTAAAAGGCCAAAGGTCATGGCCAGGGACTGAAAGAATAAAAATAGTCTGTGCACAGTAACATTAGTTCTACATCAAAGACCTGAACCAAACTTTGTTGTGGATGGCTTGCAAGGAAGAGACCTCTTGATTTGGGGTTCACTTTGACTGAGAGAAGTAAAATATATCCCCCCCCCCCCATTCACTTTTTGGTACTTCACCAGAGTTTGTGGGTGATTTATATAGTTTGGGTGAGAAAGAAGTCTGTTAATTTAGCAGTCACAAGATGAAAGGTTGAGGTTGCTGTGACTGAAAAGAAGAAAAATAGTTTTTACATAGTAACTTTCGTTTTGTGATGCATATGGTGAACCAATGTCTGTGCAGGGATTGCATTTAGGTTATGGAACAGGACTATTGATTTTTGGGGTCAAGGTCACAGGCACCTAAAAACGGATTTTGCAGTACAACTTTGTTTCTAAAAATAAGTTCTTCAAGCAAATATACTAGATAGCTTGACATAGGGTTATAAGAAAACCTAGAGATCCTGGGTCAAAAGGTCAGATCAGTTTAAATAAGAAAATAATGGTTTCAACACACAGTTTAGTTCAAGGCCATGTACCTTGACCAGAGGTCCTGGTCATTGAAACCTGTTGTTCAGTAGTCTTCCAAATCAACTATACCCTATTAGTGCCTACTTAGAGGTCTATAAAATACACAGGATGGGTGTAATGTGTTATTCATGGCACTTAGAGGTCTATAAAATACACAGGATGGGCGTAATGTGTTATTCATGGTACTTAGAGGTCTATAAAATACACAGGATGGGTGTAATGTGTTATTCATGGTACTTAGAGGTCTATAAAATACACAAGATAGGTGTAAGGTGTTATTCATGGTACTTAGAGGTCTATAAAATACCCAGGATGGGTGTAATGTGTCATTCATGGTACTTACAGGTCTATAAAACACACAGAAGGGGTGTAACGTGTTATTCATGGTACTTAGAGGTCTATAAAACACGCAGGATGGGTGTAACATGTTGTTCATGGTACTTAGAGGTCTATAAAACACACAGGAATTGTGTAACATGTTGTTCATGGTACTTAGAGGCCTATAAAATACACAGGATTGGTGTAATGTATTATTCATGGTACATGTGTTCAATGGTGCTTTGATGGAGCTGCTGTTGCACAGTGGTTAGCGTGTCCGACCTGTGACTGGATGGGTGCAGGTTCATTTCTTACCATTGAATTATTCCAGGTTGGTTACTGTGTGTGTTCCATTAGGCAAGTCACTTGGCATGTAAATTTACAGCACAACACGAGTTGCTGTACTGTAAAACACCAAACCAGACTAAATCAGTAATGTGTAGATAGTGGTCTCATCATTCAGGCCTGACCTTGTCATATTTGGGCTTGAATGGTTCAACAAGGAGAATGTTTTCTTCAATTAATTTTGCAATAATATCTTGGTCTTGCCTGTTTAATGAATTTTTTTCAATAGCAAAATGAATGAATTTTTTGCAATTAATCTATTTGTATTACTTTATGTTTATCTCTTTATATGTGTCGGCTGAAGTAGTTAATCAGATGAATTGGAATCTTAGATAGAACTTATCATGTAAAGTCGTATTTCACATTCATGTAAGATATTGTATTATTATTATGTCACAATTTTCCAAATCTTTATCTTTGTTTTCTTGTGAAGTGTTTGCAGTATTTGTGCTATACATATATATATATATATATATATATATATATATATATAGTATGTAGATATGGTGTCTAATTATATAAGATATGCAGTTCGGACTTTATGACTGTCATTCAAAGCATTGTAGTAGTGTTCATAAGCATTTTATCGATACTGCTTTCATTAAATCTGTAATCTTGCCAGTCTGAAAAAAATAGTTTAGTGCAAAACATTTGATCATTTCAAATTGCATTTAAAGCTTCTGATGTGATTTTGTCTTGTCTTATTAAGTCAGTTGTGTTTGGTTTGCTTGGAAAGTTTGAAGAAAAATATTTTCATTGTAATTGTCCATTGGAGTTATGGCCCTTGAGTATAATAGCTACATAATGAAGATGCTAAATTGTGTTTCAAAGACAAGATTTAATCCTCCTTTGCCTCACATATAGTGTGGATTATTCACCAGTTTTCCTATTTTCAGGATATAATTTATGTTTGCCATTGTTCCTTTACCATAGATTTCCAGAGCATTTCTTATGTAAAAGGTCATAATCAGGTTTTCATATAAAGTGGCTGAAAGCATTAAGCTTAGGAGTGTTAGGAGTCTTGTTGAAATAAAACCTGCATGGTTTCCAGACTACTGGTATTAACACATGCTTCTTTCTTTTTATGCTCTGCAACATTCAGTAGATTTTGGTGAGAGTCCTGTCGTAATTGCCACTCGGTCAGTTTTGAGATCAAATCCAAGTTTACAATTTCCAACATTGGACAAATAGCATGCTTTTTGCAGTCCCTCCATAGGCCTAATTTTAGGAACTTCATTTACACTCAATAACTTCTTGGCAGTGCCTTATGAAATTCATGTATACTCAGTAACTTCCTGGCCATAGGGAGTTAATTTACTCAATAATTTCATGACCTTATGTTATGGAATTCATTTACTGGATTGAACTTCTCGGCCTTGTGTTATGAAATTCATTTACAGTCAATAAGTTCTTGGTCTTGTGTTAAGAAATTCATCTACACTCAATAACTAAAAAAAATATGTCTTAATACAGCTTTCCAAGTGTTCTTGTGGGGAGAAAAAAAAATTACAATGGTTGTAATCTTTTTATACAAGACTTGTCTCCCTTGTTCTTTTTTTTTGATGAAGAATCTGTTAGACAGGAAAACTCTCATTTAATTAGTATAAATGATACTGACTTGAAAAGAACTTTCCACATTAATTTTCCCTTGTTTTTAGAAGTAAAAAAAGAGGGTTGTAAATATTTCTTGCATATTGTAAGGACTTGTGTTAACACTCCTGTGTTATTTTTGTAATTTTAGACATTGTTAATATTAAAGGTTGTGATGTTGTTGCAATTTGATTTGGAGTTTTTATTTCATTGCCATTAAAATGATGGACTTGTTTAAGAAAAAAAACTGTACTTGTCTCAGGAAAGTGGATGCCAATGCAGTTTGCTGTTCCTTTTTAGCTGACACACCTAGAAGACAAGTTTTCTTATGGTACTACCCTTTGTCAGTTATGAATTTTGTGCCATCCATTCCTATTTTCAATTTCTGGTAGAAAATAAAGCTTAGAAAAGCAAATGACGAAACACTTTCAGCAGACTTTGGCAGAGAGCGTCTTCACATGAAGGTTTTTCAAATTGATAATATGCCGTCAGATATGACCGTCATTACCAAAAGTAAAAACTTTTAAACAGCTTCTTAAGCACAAAAAATTATTGTAAAAATCATCCAGGCATGAAGACCTCAAAACATGTGGCACTAAGGTCAATTTAGGTTATGGTAATGGCTATGCGTCTATCATGCATCATCCCAGAAGTTCTGTACATCACTTTCATCAGTGCCTGACACACTCTCACCAATATTGGACAGACTCTCAGCAATGTCTGATGCACCAATATTTTGAAATTACTGAGGTTTAAAGACAAATATTGACTCTACAAATCGTTTCCCTCTAGAACATGACCAAGTAGATGTCTGCCTTCAGGAGACGTTTTAAAAGAAAAGTAATTAAAAGGTTTAATAACGTGCAACAAATTTTCCAAGTAATACTGATAAGGCAGCTGAAGAATGTTTATAATAAATAACAAAACTCCCTCCCCAGTCAAGCTAATCTCAGTACCATACTATATTACAGGCTATATCAGTTTTTGTGTCTTACACCTTGCTTGGAGTATCATCTCAAGTTCTCCAGTCAGTCAATGTGATCTTTCCACAAGTATTGCAGTCAATCAATCTGGTCTTCCCAAAAATACTCCAGTCAGTCAACCTGGTCTTCACACAAGTACTCCAGTCAGTTAATGTGATCTTTGCACAAGTACTGCAGTCAATCAGTCTGGTCTTCCCAAAAGTACTCCAGTCATTCAACCTGGTCTTCCCACAGTACTCCAGTCAGTGAATCTGATCTTCCCATAAATATTCCAGTCAGTGAATCTAATCTTCTCATAAGCACTCCAGTGGGTGAATCTGATTTTCGAATAAGTACTCCAGTCAATCGATCTCGCATTCCCACAAGTACTCAAATCCAACTGGTCTTCCAACAAGTACTCAGTCAATCAATATGATCTTGGCACAAGTACTCCAGTCAATCTGATCTTGCCACAAGTACTCCAGTCGGTGAATCTGATCTTCCCACAAGTATTCCAGTCAATCAATCAGATCTTCCCATATATCCCCACAAGTAATCCAGTCAGTGAATGTGATATTTCCACAAGTACTGCAGTCAATCAATCTGGTCTTCCTAAAAGTACTCCACTCAATCAGTCTGTTCTGCCCAAAGTACTCCAGTCATTAAATCTGATTTTCCCACAAGTACTCTAGTTAGTGAAGCTGATCTTCCCATAGGCACTCCAGTCAATCAAGCCAATCTTCACACAAGTTCTCCAGTCTAACTCATCTTCCCACAAGTTCTCCAGTCGGTGACTCTTATCTTCCCACAATTACCCCAATCAATAAATCCGACCTTCCCACAAACACTTCAGTCAATCAGTCTGGTATTCCCACAAGTACTTAAATCCATCTGTTATTCCCACAAGTACTCCAGTCAATCAATCTGATCTTACCACAAGTATTCCAATCAGTCTGATCTTCCCACAAGTACTCCAGTCGGTGAATCTGATCTTCCCACAAGTAATCCAGTCAGTGAATCTGATGTTTCCATAAGTACTCCAGTCAATCTTATCTCCTACAAGTACACCAGTCAATCAATCTGATCTTCCCACAAGTAGTCTAGTCAGTCTTATCTTCCTACAAGTTCTCCAGTCATCAATCCCATCCTCCCACAAGTACTGTCAGTGTGACAAGTACTGCATTCAATCAATCTGGCCTTACCACAAGTACTCAAATCCATGTTATATTCCCACAAGTACTCCAGTCAGTGAATCTGATCTTCCCATAAGTACTCCAATCAATCTTATCTCCTACAAGTACTCCAGTCGGTGAATCTGATCTTCCAACAAGATCTCCAGTCAATCAATCCAATCTTCCCATAAGTATTCCAGTCAATCTGATCTGCCCACAAGTATTCCAATCAAAACGATCTTCCCACAAGTGCTACAGTCAGTGAAGGTGATCTTCGCATAAGTACTCCAATCAATCAATCTGATCTTCCTACAAGTACTCCAGTCTATATCATCTTCCTACAGTACTCCAGTCAATTAATTTGGTCTTCCCACAAGTACTAAAATCAATCCGATATTCCCACAAGTACTCCAGTCAATTAATCCCATCTTCCCACGAGTACTCCAGTCAATCTGATCTTCTCCCAAGTACTCCAGTCAGTGAATCTGATCATCCCATAAGTGTTCCAGTAAGTCTGATCTTCCCTCAAGTACTCCAATCAATCTGATCTTTCTACAAGTATTCCAGTCGGTGAATCTGATCTTCCTATAAGTTCTCCAGTCAGTCAATCCGATCTTCCCACAAGTACTCCAATCAATCAATATGGTATTCCCACAAGTTCTCCAGCCAAGCAATATGATTTGCCCACAAGCACTCCAATCAATCAAACTGATTTTGACCATCGTATTGAACAGTTCCAACTACCTTTTATCTGATCCTAATTTGCGGCTTTAAAAGCCACCATATATGTAAGATTTCAAAATATATAAAAGAGAGAGGGAACAAAATTTAAAGCTTTGTTTCAAAACACAATCTTTTTTAATGAAACCCGTATAAATACCTGCTTCCTGTCACATGATCCTACTAATCACTGCACATGACCATCTGCAATCCATTTCTTTTACATGACTTTCTGAGAAGTGCGTGACGACCTCTGTGGTAGTGACCACTTTTAATATACTTGGGAAGTAATAAACACAAAACTTGAACGCAGAGATAGAAATGGAATAAGGCAGATCAAAAACATTGCAAATCCAATACTCGTATTGACTAACACACACAAGGATGTTGTTGGGAATACAATTAAAACGTGTCAACAGACCGTCGTTTGATGCTACTTTCAGGACGCTTTCAGGTTATGGAAAAAGTTCTTAGAGATTAGAATGCCTATCCTTCAACTGAAAAACCTAATTAATACCGTATATTTACAGATTAAGCCCTCCGGACAGTTAGAGGAAGAGTAAAAGCACAGAGATCCCTTATCTACCTTGAACTCTTGCACCCTGAGTAAATTGGAATATGGTAGGGAGAATCATTGGCACAATGACAACACCATTAAACAGTTGAATAAATCAGATTAATTTTTTACTACATTACTAGAACTATCAAACACATTAACCAAAACTTTTGACAAATTCTTCACCAGAGAACAGTTCTGAAAAGAAATTTCTTTTCTCGTTATTTCTTTTAACACTGAAGATAACAATAAACCTGTTACTGAGAGAGAGAGAGAGAGAGAGAGAGAGAGAGAGAGAGAGAGAGAGAGAGAGAGATGACAATTTTGATCTTAACCATTCAAGAGGACCTGATGAAACGCTTTTGAAACGCATACCTGATCCAACCCTTGAATACATTACTTGATATTTTCAGTAAAATGAGGGACTGAAGCCATCCTAATCACCACGCATAGACTTTATCATTTAGTATCAATAATACCAATATTAAATTCAAACAGTCAGTACGAAATCTAAGTATCACTAACGACAGCACTCACACGTTACAACATGTAATGATTACAATGCAAGGCTATATAACTGGAGCTGAGACACATCAGCCCCATTCGCAGTTTTCTTTCGGTTTATGCCGCTAGAAAAATTGCGTGTTCCTTATTAATTTCTGGACTGGACTATTGTAATTCACTTCTATCTGGTTCTCTCAATATCTATTACAGAAACTTTAAAAAAAAATTCGAGGCACAACTGCTCTAATTTCCCTTAGTGTACGAAGAACTGAGCACTCCTTACCCCTGCCCTGTAACCCAGTTCCATCCAGAATCAGACACAAAATCTGCTCGCTGTGCTACATGTCGTTGACAGGCTCTTGTCCAATATAGCTATCTGCCCGCATCCATGTGTTCACCCCGTCTAGAAACTTCCGACACTCGCATTCTCATTGTTTTCACTGTTAAAACCAAATTATACGGACATGGATCTTTTGAGTACCAGGCCCAGCTCCGCGAAACGAATTGTCCAAAGAATCTTAGACGCAAGGACACTGTGATCCCAATTCAAGACTCAAAACTCACCTATTTCAACTACCAGAACAGACTTATACTATTACGTATCAAATGAAGTAAAGATACTATAAAACGTCAACTACAGTATGCATACTATAAAACGTCAACTACAGTATGCATACTACTGAACGTCAACTACATATTACGTTAACAGAGTTTAGAAAACTTCAGAAGAAAACGGGTTCAAAATGTAAATAAAACAACCCAACTATGCAAGTAAGTTCTTCTTTACGAAAACAAGAAGCCTACTGCTTTTTGATGTTATCTTTTGACCCAAATGATACCCCAAAAAGGAACGCAGACACTGATGTCAGCTTTTGGCACATATACCAAATCATGTATGGTCGGAAACCAAATTTCATTCCAGCTTTTGGCCCAAATACCAAACCATGTTTGATAGGAATCCAATTTTCATTCCTTTTCTAGCTTACAAATTCGCCACCATCCAGAAGCAATCAAAATCATTCTTGCTTATTCTGCGAAATTTATGGTTATTAAAACGATATATCTTTGCCAAATCGAAAATTTTATTTGGAATCTTCCTGTTGTTCATTCAGTGAAATCAAAGGCTCCTATAGTGGACGTACATTTCAGTACGGATGGTTTGTAGGATGGAGACCAGGTATTGCAGCTGTTGCAGCACTGTATGGCACCGTATCAAATCGATTAACATTTTTACCGACGTCTTTGCTAGCGTCTCTGAACTACACTGAAATGTCTCCAAAAAAAAAAAAAGAAAGAAAGAAAAGAAATTTCATAATTTGTAATAATTCCTTGTCCACAATGAAAGTATTACAACCAATCTTAAATATGAAAACCAGCCAGTGTCCCAAATTCTTACAAATGTATGATTTACTCATACGGTCTGGGAAAATTATTCTGTTGTTCTATTTGGCTCTCTAATCATACTGGCATTAAAATAATACAAGGGCAGACAAATCAAACAGAGCTTCAGTCCAGTCACCCGTTTATAAATGGAAGATGCCGTATATTATATAAAGGGACCCACACCATTTTATTTTGTAGAGGGGGGCAGGCGATGGGTCCTGAGATTTTGTTTAAAAAAAAAAAAATGCCTTGACCACCAAACGCTCGAAAAACAAATATTCTTGATCGGATTTAAAGAACCTATCGTGTCCATTGTATTAGATGAAACAATATTATCTTGAGGGAAATGAAAAAATATTCCCTAAATCGGCATGATGTGTATACCTGGAAAGATTTATATCATAAAAACTCAGTAAACAAGATTCGGGACATTAAACCCACCATAAGAGAGTGGCATTCCTTATTTAGAAGAAACCTCAGAGATGAGGTGGTCTTGTGCTGGTCGTGTATGGGACATTCATACCCGATTAGTGCATACCTTCTGGAGACATTCATACCCGATTAGTGCATACCTTCTGGAGACATTCATACCCGATTAGTGCATACCTCCTGGAGGTTTATTCTTGACCAGAGTGCATATACTAACAGTTGAATGACAGCGGAATGCATTCTTGTCAAGTGTATAAACCTTCTGCATCTTCAGGCAGCACTTTCTTTTATTTTTTATTTTTTTTGGGGGGGGGGATGGGGGAATGGGTTCTCCATTAAGAAAAGCTTCGATAATGTACCACCCAGGGAAAATCTTGGATTATTGAAGGAATAATGTCTATATAACAAACTATGACCCTATATTTTATTGATTTCATATTTGTTACCTTTTTAATTTATGTCTCAATTGTAGTGTTAACATTTTTACCTTTTATCTTTCATCGTTTAGTACTACATGTTTATATTCACTTGGAAGGGTTCATCTTCCTAAAGTGTCTCTCAAACTTTAAAATATTTTGTATATTCATATTCATTCCTATTGCCAGTAATATGCTGACATGCCATTGCTCTCTCTCTCTCTCTCTCTCTCTCTCTCTCTCTCTCTCTCTCTCTTATATATATATATATATATATATGTGTGTGTGTGTGTGTGTGTGTGTGTGTGTGTGTGTGTGTGTACGTCTGTGTAATAAACTGACAATGAACATATAGTCTACTGACATCTCACCTCTGTCCTCCTGGATTCGAGTCTCACTCTCAACCAATGAGGGTATTAGAAAAAAGAAAGCCTGCCAGTTGCTTCCTGTGGGTTGGTGGTTCTTCCCGGGGCTTTTCCTGGTTCTTCCTCCACTAAATGTACTGGCAACAATGTGTAGCATATCATGCATCATGTGCAAAACTAGTTTTTAACAAGCCTAAGCGATTTCTACTCTTACTGAGTCTTTAAGAAATGCAAACACAAAACATAGACGGGAGAAACAATAAACATGAAAGAGTGTTGAAATTGCACAAGTCTACATAACTATAGCTAATGGAATTAATTCTACATTCTGATGGTGTAGTTATGTCACCAAGTATGTCCGCCGCTGCAAAAACAGTAGAAAACCTATTAAAACCTCAGGAAAACAGAATTTGACCAAATTTGACGGAAAGCACCCTAACATAAAAGTTATTTAAAATTTACAGAAATTGTGCCAATTTGCCACAAAGAAATGGCCGACTTTATTAAATTCGAAATAAAACAACAACTTTCCAATGACTTCTCAGAAATCTGTGGACAGAATATAATCAAACTTGGCATAATGCAACATCGCATGAAAACATTTCAAGTTTATTCATATGGTGCCGATACTATCAAACATGGCCGCTGTTACTAAAGATATAAAAACCTTTAAATGACTTCTCAAAAGCCTCAGTACAGGGTATACCAAATTTGGAATGCGTGAGTGTCTTTCGAATTTGTACCAATGAAACCAATCTACCATCAAATATGTATTAACACAAATTAAGGAGCCCATCAGAAAATACATTACATTAGTAATAATGATGTTAATCTACTTAAAATATCGTCACCGTTACTATAAATAGATTTCTATTATTTTTTTTTTTTAAAAATGACTTTAAAAAAAACTTGCTGAATAGAACTCGACCAAATTTTAAAAGAAAGCTTTATGATAAGAAAGACCGTTCAAGTTTGTGAAAAGTAACCGATCTGTCGACGTATTTGACAGCATTTCTAAAACTTTAAATCGAAATAAAATGATTTCTTCTCAAAAAAAAAATTGCTCGATAGAATCTGACTAAGTGTGTATATATCCACCATGGACATTATTTTATTTAAACTGACCGACAGAGGCTGTGGTTTTGATGATTTTACTAATTAGGGTTCAATTTGTGCCATTTGCCTGGAAACCTCTAGCTGTTTTCTTAATGGCTGTATGCAAGTAACTGATATTGACATCTGTGTTTAATGTCTTCAGGCGCGGAAAAAAATTGGTAAGAATTAATATATTTATTAGATTTTATGAACAAAACTCCAGCTACTCTGTCGTTTATAAGTGTAAAATGTATTTGACGTGATTGACCAGTTGACTCATTTTAATTACAGTGTAGTATCAACCGAAACGACGATGTGCAACTGTAGTACGATATTTCCAGATCATCGTACAATTTGCACAATATTTCTTCGGTTCAAACTTTACTAAACTTTAAAAAAAAAGAACAGCAAAAAACAAACAAACAAACAAACAAACAAAACCCCCAAACAAACAAACAAACAATAAAAAAAACGAACAACAAAACGACAAAAAACAAATGACAGTCCTTAAATATGTCGTAACTGTAATTTGAACTCAGTAAAATTCTTCTAAAATCAGTTAATACGCGGTTTCTTTTTTGTTGTTGTTGTTTTTGTTTTTTTTTTTTTGGTTGGTTTTGTTTTGTTAAATGAACAATTGTCTATGCCCAATAAAGCGATTCTGTTGTCAAACTCTTGAGGTTAGTAGATCTTGCATGTAGTCCGCAATGCCATAATGTCTAAATGGAAATTGTCCGTTTTGAAAAATACTCGAACTTTTCACGCTTGCACGGATAACTCTCAACTGCCACCTTTTAGCAAAGCGCAAATACATTTGTAATTTTTTACCCATTATGCATCGTACCGATGTAACATAAACAACCAATCACTATATTTCAAGAGACGTTCAAAGGTAACCGTTGTGGAAATGACGTCAATAGTATGCGACTGAAGTGATTGACTAACCAATCGGGAGACAAATATTTACTAAGTTACTGGCCTATGATATTGATTTTCTAGCTTAGGACAAGATATCAGTGAAATATAATGCTTCAGTGATCGCTATTATCGACAGATAGCGCTACGGTCAAGCCACAGTAGTAGAAGAAAATGGCACTTCTAGATTTAATACCCTTTCCCCCTCCTCCCACCCGCTCCCTCAGAACATATTTGTAACCAACCTGTAGCTTAACTCGAAACAGGTTAGAAAATATATTTGTCCGAAGAAGACCCCCTCTCCCACTCCAAAACGATATTTGTATTAAAGGGGTCTTCTAGCTTTTAGGCCTCTTCCCCTCCAAAACATATTTGTCAGAGAAACCCCCTCCCCCATTTCAGATATTCTATAACAGACATATTTTTCGAACTATACATGTTTTCTGCCTGTGCCGATCGATTGCTGTAGCCTAGACAGAGACTGCTGTGTTGCGATCGATAAATGTACTAGACAGTCGAAACTGCATCATGTATATATGGATGATGCAATCATAACTAAGCTTGCATCATTCTGCTCTCTTATTTGTCAGTGTTTGATTTTGCAAAGGGACACATGTGTCTGTAACTTTACTAGAAAAAACTGGAAATTTCCAGAAAAATCACGTGATTTACAGACATTACAGAAATGTCACAGACGTTACAGAATTTTCTGGTAAATCACGTGATTTATCGCTTGGGCATTATAACTGCGTAATAGAATTTTCTCGAAGTTCACGCAGGGCTATATAAAAGCAGCGAGAGTTTTCACTCGTATGTCATTCCGCAGAGATGTGTCGCTGGGAACATGAAAGGTAAGTGAGATTTTTTCTTGAAAATTTATTGCATGACAGACTAGGAGATAGGTCCTCTGTCTCATATAAAATATCTTAAGATATACTGGTACAGAACCTAAAAAGCTGGTTTCATTTATCAAGCAAAACTATAACCATATTTCATGATAATCTTTTTCATACCTGCTTACCCTCATTGGTAGGATATCTGTTAACATACTGTCAATAATACGGAACTCGCGTATTAAATCGTCCATATCATATTTTACACCTCGCAAATAAGATCGTATCTGATCAAGTAATTTTGTGTAAGTAATACTAGCTATTTTACAGGCGTTTTTTTTAGTCTCACGCTTGGGTTCAATCTTTTTTGCATGTTGTTGAAAGAGATACACCGACAGCAGATATTAACAGAAAAGGATTTAATGATACCCCACTTTGATATTATGCCAGAGGTGGTCATTAGCAGTGGCAAATAAGATATTACTCGAAGTATTCTGTTGTAATACCTATAACTTTGTTTCACACACCAAAGGTTTTTATGATAAAATTTATAATATTGCATTAGTGAGTCAGCATCTTGTTTTGGAATATCTTCTGAAATATGATTGAAATCGATGATTTGTTTTTTCATTATACAATATTTGCTTACAGTTTTATATAATATTAAAAACTCTAGCACCAACAATCGAATCAAGAAACTCACGGAACTTATTATTGTTCGCATCAGCTTTAAAATCTCTGTACTTGTCATAAACATCTGACGAGGTATCATCATATCGTTTGTCTGTAAGTACCTCATTTTTCTTTAACCAAGTATATGAATTAAAAGTATCTCCTACTTCACGTTCGTACAAATCTGTTTCATTCACCAAATTAATTTAATCTTTTTCTGTTTCATTAATATACCCTAATACCAAACTTATTTGATCTAACGTGAAATTTTTTATAACAAGATGTTGTCTGATAATTGCATATGCGACCACGAAATTTGATAGCATTAATTTTTTTAGTGATTTTGGTCCAATAATGTTAAAACCAGTAACAAAATTTGTTACAATCAATCATTTTTCATATTGTTTTGTGAACATTTTCTCGACCTCATTGTAATAATTTCGTAATGGCAATTGTCTAGAGCGTTGGATTGATGGAATATCATCTGCTTCACCCATATCGTAATAAGAATCAGGCTTTGCTACCAAACCTGTTTGATCGACTTCTCTAAAAAAACTTTTCTCGCTCATTATCACTAAGATTACTAATTTCATCATCAAAAATTTTGATTATCTTTAGAGATCTGTCAACAATAATCGGATAAAATTCTGGGTCTTTTTAACGTATCATTGGTAGAATTGCGTTTGCGTACACTTTAATAATTAATTCGGTATCCGGTGTTATGGTAACAATTTTAACTAGGGTTTCCTTGTCATGGTAGTACATGCCGAGATACTTAAAAATACCTCGTTTTAAAAAACTATTATATAACTTTCTGTTTCTTTTCACTCCTATTCTTTTATATTTCGCTAGATTGTCAAGACGGTCATGATTTTCGTTTATTCGTCTTTCTTCCACCGCTTTTCCACCATATGCTCGTGCTTTTATTAAGTCTGATTTTATTATCAAATCTATATTTTTAAAGTCAAGCTCGAGTAATATTTTTTTTAAAATATAATTTCAACTTGTTTTTGTTCTTCTAGACAACCATCAGGATGACAGTAACATCTTATGATATCGAAGTTTTCTATTGCCTTTACTAGTTGTGGTCCTCGCATGTACATAACAAGAATAAAATTTTTTTATTCATCTGACAATGGAGAATTTATCATTGTAATTGTAAAATTTTTCTTGGTATTTATCACACGTGCCGATAGCGTTTTGTCCCCAACATCTATTTTAGGGTTAAAATTATTATCATAAAATTCTCTCGCAACAGTTATAATTGGTGGTTCTGACATTATTTTATAGCACTAGATTAAATTTGATCATCGAGTGTATATATTTGAAATAATGTCAGTCCTGGAAACGGACGTTCAGCAGCGAAAACATGAACTCGAAAATATAAGTATTTGTTGACAGTATTTTCTGTCGGAATCGTAAAATATTGTGTTGTTGAAATATAAGTGTCTGTTATAATGTTGTCCAATCGATATCATCGTTTGATCCTTCCAATCGCCAATTATAAATTTGACCAACACCAGGATTTAATCGACCACGCAAATGAAATTGCCAAACAGCAACTGCAGTAGGACATTTAATTTTAATCCAAAAATTTTCAACTTCTCCATTGGTCGTCCACTCGTGTCTATCAGAGAAAGCGTAATAAGGATAATTTTCAGGATAATATGCTGATGCGCTTACGTCAACCCCAACTCGATTGTTAGTTGCCTTAAAAAGTGTTGGAATATATCCAACATTGTTTTCAATTTGTTTTATACCACTAGACAGACTGTCAACATACGCTTTATTTGTTAGATCATTAGGGTTAACTGGAACATATATCGTAGTTATTTTTTTGTCTCTCATGTTTATGTTGCCTGACATTGGTCCACCCGATTTTTTAAAGTATAGGGCAAGTTCTTCTTTTAACTGACCATAACTAATAGCATCAGTATCATTAGCTGTGGCGAGGTTGTCGGTAATCCAGTTGTTTTTGAGTTATTACTCATTATCAGGTTACCTGTCATTGTGTCACAGGCTTTGTTAAGTTTACTGTCGTCAACTAATTTTAGCTGCTCATAACTTACCGCTTGTGTATTATCTGCATTTGCTGGTGGGTATGAAGTTTCCAACCCAATAATTTTTCTTACTGACATATTAATATTACCTGTAAGTATCCCACCAGTTTTGTCAACCTTGTTGCCGTCTACATACTTCAACTGCAGATAACTTACCGCTTGAGTTTGATTTAAGTTTGCTGGTGGATATCCAGTCTCTAAATTTATTATTTTTTTTTCCTGGCATAGCTAAGTTACCGCTAAAAGTTCCTCCTGTCAACGACAACTTGTTGTCATCGACAGATTTTAGTTGTGCATAACTAACAGCTTGTGTATTAGTGACATTTATTGGCGGATACGCTGTTTCTAAACCTAATACGCGTTGATTTGACATGAACAAATTACCTTTCATTGTGTCACCAGTTTTCTTTAAGTAGCTTGATAAATCAATACTGCCGTCTGTTATTGTTGTACTTGCAGTTGACGAATCTCCTAATATTGTTCCAAATTTTGTATAATAGCTCATTATTTGTTTATTGTTTGACAGTTTTATGTCAACTTACTTTATAATATGTCTATATTAAATTTTGATACAGAACGGCTAATCAAACACCAACACAACAACGAACTTCCAGATTGCCACTACCTCATCGTTGATCGTACAGGGTCTGGTAAAACAAATCTATTATTAAATCTTTGACTCAACGACAACTTAAACTACGATCGAGTATATATTTACACAATTAACCCACAACAGGATAAATACGAATTATTGAGCGATTATAGCAGCAAACTTCGTGATGAGCTTAATGCTGGTGATGATATAGTTATGATCAAACAACCAGAGGAATTAATTCCAGTAAATGAACTTGATTCGTCTGAACATAAAATAGTTGTGTTTGACGATATTCCGCTAAACAACGAGGAAATGAATAAGATTAAATCGTACTTTTCACTATCGCGTAATAAAAGATGTAATTCTGTCTACCTTGCTCAATGATTTTACAACGTTGATAGATTTATTAGGAGAAATACGGGATGTTTTATACTATTTCCCGGACTAGATAATGTTGATGTAAGAAATGTTGCAAACGAGCAATGCGGTGACGTAACAAAAGATAAATGTATTGAATTATATCATAAAGCAACCAAAGACAAATACAATTTTTTCTTATTTGATAAACTCGCACGTGATCCAGCTAAGATGTTTCGTTGTTGTATTGACACATTTCTCTAGGCAAATTTTATAGCAACATATATAAACTAATGATGGACGAACGTCAGCAAAGAATCGAATTACTAAAGAAATTTGTAACAACTCGAGCAGCTTTTAAGAAAAAAGTAAAAGAAGCTCGCCAAGGACAAGTTAAAGCGGAAGAAGCAGCCACTAGTTTTCTTAAACCTGTTACTGAAACGCTAATTGGCAAACAGCCAGAAGTGTCAACAATATCTGCAGAAGAACTAAACAAAATACAAGAAAAAGGTATGTTATGTTTACTCGGAGAAAAACCAAAAGAAGAAACCAGCAAAATTGTAACTGAACTTGTAAGAAACATTGCTGATCCCTCTGCACGACAAGCTGAATTTGTCAGATTAATGAACAATCCTCTTGCACTCCAACAAGCGATAGCAAGAACGACAGTTGATCAAGACGAGTTAAAAAAGTTGACAGAAACTTTGCTAAAACAAACTGAGGAACAAAAAATGATACAAGAAAGTATGATAAAAATAATGCCTATTAAAGAAAGTATAAGATTTTATAGAAAACAGGCTATGTCAAAAATAAATGATTCCGAACTTGTTGAGTTTATTAAAAAATATCTGTTTGAAGAAAAACTTAACGATCTTGATAATATCCGAAAATGGTCAAATGATGATTACAATAGACTACAAAAAATTCTAAACAAAAAAATTAACGATTCTTTTGAAGCTGAAGAATTGATTAAAAAAGCTAGAAAAAATAAAGAAATAATACCTCTGTTAGGGACGGAATTATTGCTGAGTGTAACGGGGGACTTTAAACATTAAAGCCTCCTTAATTGATTCGGCGTTCGTTAACTAGGGAATGACCTCCCACGGTGTTATTGCCCAGTGTGGACGGATAGATGGAACGTTAACAGATAGCTGAGCAAGGCTATTGAAAGAAATAACGACTACGAGCCCCCTTTTCCAATAAATAAAACATAAATTTAATAAATTAGAACATAACCAAAATTTCACTTTCAACTAATACAACAGATTTACTAAAATAAACGTAACCATTTAATGCATAACCAAAATTCCACTTTCAATTAATACATGACCAAAAGTTCACTTTTCAAGCCAACAGATTTACATTGATAGAATTTAGTCGCAGTGTTCAATTTACATCATATTACGAGTGGTGAATTTTGAGTTAAATTCCACACTTGACAGCATCACCTGGCGTCTGTCTCCTCTCGTCTTGTTCCCATGTCTAATGCGTGCGCTTTGGTCCTCTTTCTGACCCCTGTTTATTCCGACCTCTCTTAGATGCGGATTTCCCCTTGACTCATCGGGTTTTTCCTTTTCTTCTTCCCTTTTCTTTTCGAGGGTATAAAGCTGCTTCCTTAAATACGAGAGTATTACGAGAGCTAGTTATGTTTTCAACAATTATTTGCATATATATATAAACTCTCTTTGTTCGTATTCAGATTGGCGATTCACACTGCACAAATTCTGACATGATGTGATCTTAACAAATAACGGTCCTTACAAATTCCTGTATTTCGGTAAGATACACGCTATATTTGTACAAATGACCTTAGCTTGAAGTTCATTGCCCTCGCCGCATGGCAATTGATTAGAAATTACCACGTGTTCTCTACAGACACATGCGGCCGTATATACCAGCATACATTACTACACGTCTTATTTACATTTGACTAGTCAATTCTGTCCAATAAGATAAATGTTCAATTACTTATGGCATAATATTCACTAAATCTAGCTACAATAACCAATAACCTGCAAGATCATTTAAGCATTGCGAAATCATATATATATATATATATATATATATATATATATATATATATATATATATATATATATATATACAAGTATCATTAACTCACGACAACAATATCATCCTACACAGGAAACAATTTATGTAACCATAAATAATATGATACATCTGCATATTAGGGTTAAGTCATAAATCTCTACTTAATACTGCATATTTGAACATTCTTTGAGTTACATCTTAAATCCCTATGACAATACTGCACATTGAATATCTGATTACATGCAATCCGTCAATTCTATCAATGAAGTAACTGTAAAATTAATAAATTGCATACAACTCTAGAATCAACACATTCCAATGAACTTGAACAATCGAGACATAGCATGAATCATAAGCATATCAAACACATTTGCATAAAACAAACAAATGAAAATAGAATATTATATTGAAACTAAAATTGCGTACCTTAATGCTGTTCTTTCTTTCTCCACACACAATCGTGTGTCAAATCTATATAGCCTGTCGTTTTTTTTTTTCAAGACAGCTATCTGACCTTTCTTCGTTAACGAGGGAAACACAATTCTATTGTTCCCACGGAGTTAGACCTTTAGTCTTCTCACAAGGCAAGAGTCGAACTGAAGAAATCTGAGCAAGTCGGTACCCTAAATTCTAGTCTCCCAAAGTGTACGCCTTAATTCTTTACTGACCAATCGGAAGTAACTGTTCCTAAATGTCTGCCCAAATAATCACGTCTTTCATCAGATTTCACCAGCCTAAAATATGCTGCAATTAGCTTTCCTTTGAAGATCAATTATTTGACATAAAGTCTTCTCCCGACTGATAAGGTTGTAACTCTATGTACGCTGTGTCACTATACCATTGCGATGACTGAGTCAAATTCTACTGAAGCTTAACGTATACCCTTTTATGTTTCAGAGATGAAATAAGAGAAATATCAGTGAACTTTCTCAAGACCTTTTGGCTTGACTAAGCTAACTTCAATGTACAATTTATTCACATTAAGTTTCAATAAGTCTTCAAAATTCGCCACATTACACTGAGACTTTATTATCAACAGCAGATAAATACAGAAATAGAGAAAAAGATTATAGTAAAGGTTGGACTTTCAAAAGATTATTTGATCAGTATGACAGCAAACGAGATAAAATATTACAAGAGGAAAGAGAAACACCGGATCTGGCGTTAAAGTTTTTACATCAAACGTAGATATAGTTGACAGACTATTGCTACTAATATCATCTAAATAAGCAGGTAATGAAAGCACTGAAATCGACAACGAAATTATTGATATACTAGATCATCTTAGATCGAGCAGATTACTAACATCGTCCGATTATGAAATTTTACATAACGATCTTATATAATGTCAACAACATTGTTGCTTGATTCCTCACAAACAACGAGTGACAGCGCAAACATTTCTGTCTACTATAATCCGCCAATAATACTAGATCCTGGTAGAGAGTACGAAATTGGATTAATTTCTGCTACAGTATAGCACTCTATGGCAAACGTAAAAAGAAACATTTTAACGATGACTTTACATTAAAGTCTGGCGCAACGAAATCGGTTAAAATACCACAAGGAGCATATAACGTGACTGATATTAATAAAACGATAAAAGAATTGATCAACACTTTTGGTGTTGCGGGTAATTTTGAGCTTGTTCCAAACTATAATACGCTACGAGCCAGAATTACACTAAAAAATAATTTGATAATCGATTTCTCCCCAGCGAGCAATATTGCATCGCTGTTAGGCTTTAAGAACCAGCAGTACGGCAGTGTTACAGAACAAAGTGTATCATATGACGGTCACCTGCCCGTAAATATAACTGATATAAACACAGTATTGATTAATTGTTCTATCGCATCAGGGTCTTACTCAGCTAGAGGTAGCCAGGGTCAAACAATCTACAGTTTTTCACCTGATGTCCCACCAGGATCACTAATGCAAGTTACTCCTCGACAAATAATATATTATCCAATTACTCCTGAAAATCAAATAACGAGTATAACAATGCAACTAACAGACCAATAGGGTAGACAGCTGGATTTGAATAACAAGGTTGTTGCTTTTTACTTACACCTACGCGCTGCGACATAGTCGCTGCGTAGTTGTCGGCGACATAGTCGTTGCGTAGCTATTGCGCTGTAGATTTTTGTACAACCTCATTGATATAAAATGAGACAAAGAAAAATGTTTACAGAAGAAAAATCATAGGAGGATTTTTTGGAAATATATTTACAAAAATTATTGAAAATGTTCCAGGAATTGCACGCAAAGTTGCACCAATTGCACTTGACGCAGGTAAAGATTTTGCTAGCACAGCTGGTACTGCATTAGGACAAAAGCTGCTGAAAAAATTAAAGGCCATGCACCGCAAAGCGGTGTGCCTTCATCATTGGAAATAAAAAGAGCAATATCAGATATTGCACCGACAGCAGAAACAGAACGAGCTATGATAGCTACCACAAAAAAATTATTATCACCAAGCGGCGAAAATGTAGTACGTAAACTTGTAGAGAAAACAAGAATAACGCCTGCTGCTTTTTAGACGCTGCAGTTTTGTGTGGAAATAAAATAATAATGTCAGTCAAAAATTATCTCGATCTTGCCGAAGAACATGATACCGACGACATAGTGACGGAGTATGAGTACATTGAGTACTTGGATGAGAACTCAAACTGTTATTTGATAACCCAGATGTCAGACGAATTTTTGTTAGAATAATTTCTAGACAGTATCCCGAACGTGCAATCGAATGCACTTTTGCTGAAGATGCCACTAAAAACATATCTCGGCCGTATATGTATCTTATGGAGGCTATGCAAAAATACCAGGACGCGGACAGTGGATCTCAGATATCAGTAGAAGAATTTCGATCAATATATCCTATCTTTTATTTTGACGTTTCAAAACACTCCGAACAAGCTATCAGATCGACTGCTGATATTGAAGTCACTTGGACGCTTGGCGTGCTGCCAGCCGAACAATATAACGTATACGCGTTAGTTGTTAGTGATCGATTTTTGACAATTGATGCTCCCAAAGGAAAAATAACAAAACAAGTATAATTTGTGTGACAACCTTGATATAGTGAAAACGGAATACACAACCAGAGAAATATACCTAACGCCAGGTCAAATTAAAAAGTTATCAGCAACAGTTGCTAAACGTAATTCTGTTTCTTTAATGATATCTCCAATAACTCAAGGGACTGCAGTAAAAGTAATGTTAACTCGACAGCGAATCAATAAACTCGATCGCGGAGAACCGCTTGTGCTGAAATTATCCACTGCACAAATAGCGGCCATGTCTAACCGCATAGCAGTGGAAGGTGGATTTCTCGGACCAGCATTTTCTGTAATAGCTAAAACAGTAATACCCAAAATGTTGCCAATATTAGGAACATTAGGGTTAGCAGCCGCTTCTGGGGCAGTATCAGGGGCCGCTAAAAATGCGGTGTCCGGAGACGGTACCAAACGAATCTATCGTTAACAATTTTATGTAACAATAAAAAATAAAATGCCAGCTAAAAAGTCATCAACATTTAAAAACAAGAAAACAAGGCGTCATCGAGCACCAAGGAAAACAAAACAAGGAAGAATCATTCCTTTCGCTCCAATTTTAGCAGGGTTAGCAGGCAGTCTGATTCCAAATCTGTTAGGGATACGACGTGGACTAACATTACCAGGTACCAGACGGGATTGAGTAATTTTGATATAATCTAAAAATTGAATGACGTCGGATTTTGTGGAGTATATTCTAAAGACGAATTAGATAATGTACCAGCAGGCGGTTCGTGTGCAGTCAATATACAGGACTTCAATGATGGATCTGGCACACATTAGGTGGCTATTTACGATAACAATTATTTTGATTCGTTTGGGCTTCCTCCAAGCGATCTTATAAAAAAAAATATTTTTAAGAAATTTAAAAAAATATGTTTTTCGTCTAATCAACTACAGCCAATTGGGACAACCGCTTGTGGTTATTATTGTATTATGTTTGTTCGGCAGATGTCCGAATCCTCTGATTTTTTTAAAGTTTATTTTATAGTTTGACAAGCAACCTTCTCACGCTAATGATGAGATTGCAATTAATTTTGTATAAACTTACAAATATAAAAATGTCAACATATTATCTCAAGTGCAAAACTAAAACAGAAAATACAGATGAAAAAACAGAAGAAAAAACCAAAAGATAATAGAATAATGCTGAAAAGTATTTGTGCAATCTGTGGAAAAAGAAAAAGTATGTTTTTAAAGAAATTATCACCAGCAATATCATTGCCAACAACAAAGTTGTCCGGAGCGGGTTGTCCTGATAAGATTATTTTGGTAGATGATTAATAAATAATGCGACGGGAGTGCGATTGTGATAGAGATCTCTGTGCTGAGCAAAATAAAATTGTTACATACTGTCAACAATGCAACAACAGAGAAATAATTAGAACAGGTATAGATATACATAAATTAATTGGCAAATTACCAAAACCAAAAGGCGGTTGGATATTGCCAGGCCATAAATATACTGGACCTTATAATCCTCTTGATAAACAACTTGACAAGAACAATAACCCGCTGCCAGGACAACAGTCTTACAATCAAGTTGATGCAATAGCAATGCGCCACGACATTTGTTATCGTGACAACGAACAAGATAAGCACGGCTGCGATAAAGTAATGTTAGACGAACTTCGTGATATGAAACCTGTGAATATGCGAGAGCGTGTTGACCGAAAGTTGGTGCAGGGATTTATTGGAGCAAAATATAAATTAGGACTCGGTAAAAAAGAATTATATGATGATCTGGCGTCAGAGCTACACAAACCTAAAAAAAAAAAGTTTCCACGACGTAAGGTTGTCGCAAATGCCGTTGACGATATCTGGGCAATAGATTTAGTTGATATGTCAGGCCTTAGTAAATTTAACAATAATAAAAGATATCTTTTTAATGTTGTAGATGTTTTTAGCAAATATGCTTTTAGTGTACCAGTTTCAGATAAGACAGGAACGTCAACAACTGATGCGTTAAAACAGGTCATCGTTAGTACAGAAAGAAATCCAAACAGAATCTGGACTGATCATGGAGTAGAATTTTTTAATAAAATATTTGAGCAGTTCTTGGAACAAAATGACATCAAAAAATATGTCGCTGGAAATGAAGGTAAGAGCGTTGTTGTCGAGCAATTTAATCGTACACTAAACGAAAAAATCCACAAATATTTGACAGCTAAAAATACAAATAAATATACTGACAATTTACAAAAAAATTGTTGATGAATATAATAACACGAAACACAAATCAATAAAAATGTCACCAAACGATGGAGTGAAAAATCCGATATTAGCAAATGAAAACATGTACCGCAGACATAAATTTAAAGTTGGTGATCGAGTTAGAATTTCTCTGACGAAGTAAACATTTGAAAAAGGATTTACTCAAAACTGGAGCGAAGAAGTATTTGTTGTTGATAAAGTACTATTAACAATACCAGTGACATATGCGTTAAAAGATTTATCAGGTGAACCTATAACTGGCAGTTTTTATGAACAAGAACTTCAGAAAACAGAACAAGATATATTTGTTATTGAAAAAGTTATTAGGAAGCGCGGCAACAAAAGTTTAGTTAAATGGCGCGGGTATAGCGATAAATTTAATAGTTGGGTGCCAACTCGGTCAATTTTGAAATAAATATTTGTTCGTACTTCATAAGTACAGATTTACATTTGACCGGTCTACACAAGGAAATTAAATGTAATGTTCTTGCATTATTGACCGGCATCAAATTTAATATTTGAACAAAAATAAAATCGTATTTTATGCTCCTTTGCTGGCCAGGTATTTTTAGATTTCAAAATGGTTTTATAAGTTGCCAAAATATTTGTTGTTCGGCAACAGTAAAATTAAATTTTATTATTTTTTAGTGATATGATATTTAACACTATATCGTCCAGTTGTCGGTCTGCTGTCATTTTTTTTGTCAACGACAGCGTAGCTGTCGTCTTGTTCGCCATTGTTAAATAAAATTTCATCTTCGCTGTAACTAGCAGATTTGTCTGAGATCATGTTATATTTTTGCATAAAATTATCATCAACTACCTTGTCGTCAACTAACTTGTCGTTGACATATATATCAGCAAGCCGTTTTATCAGGTCCATATTATAATATATATTTTATCTAATTTATATAATAGAATGACAAACAAAATAAAATATCATCATAAAGTTAATATATTAAATTATGGAGAACTAGCCGAGGCAGTTAGAAAATGTTTGTTGGGCTATAATACCTCTGTTGACGTTAATGTTATGCAAGGTGACTCTGATAAAATACTTCTAACAGCAGCAGTAAAAAAAAAAATAAACTTGATAACAGTCCGTTTATAACACTAAAAGTTGATAAAGATGATATCCTGATGTTTGTCCATAATTGCTTAACCAATACTGAACTAAGAAACATATTTGAAAATAAACCTGTCAAAGGTTGACATTGATGTTGTTGATTTTTGTACATTATCAGCTACATCTTTTACTCGCTGTGGATGAATTTTAAGATATTTTGCAGCAGCTGAGATTGAAGGAAATTTTAATTCCTCATCTGTTTCAGTATTCACCGCAATGATAGGTCTTTTGGGATTTTAAAATAAATTTCCACCACCAGATCCTCGTCTGCTATTTTCTTTTGGCGTAACTTAATCTAAATTTTCAATTCTATTATCTGTTTTGATGCTGTTAATACGGTCGATAACTAAATTATTTAGAATTGTCCGTTGAATATTTCATAAACAAAACGATGTGATAGATAATTAACATAATCAGTATTTATTCCACATACCATTATATGTAAATAACCAACGTGATTCAAACTTCCAACAACTTTTTTTTGTTTTTTTATGTCTTATAATCCCGCAATCATTAGCTTCATATAAATCAAACACAGGATGAGACTGAAATTGGTCCTTCAAAGACAAATTCTCAATATTATCATCAGTAACTGCGCCGTTTACTCTATAAACTCGCTGTCCGTTTGGAATATCTCCACAAAATAATGTTTAAATAAAATCTTCTCAAAACATTTCATTTCTATCTGTGCTATCTCCTTTTACATTTATTATCATTCCGGCTGGAGTTGCTTTGCCAAAAGGTCGTCTGTACCCGACCTGAATAACCGAACCAAGTGCATTTCCAGCGTACTTGTTGTACTTAGGGTGAATGTAATATTCTTCCTGTTCCTCTGCTGTTACATTTTCTGACATTATACTTATAAGAAATTTATATTTCTAATTGAAAAATAAATAAAAACCAATTAAATATAAAAATATTATATATAATGTTAAAATTGCGAGATATTGCCAAGAAGAGCCTTATAAAAGCAGAAACAATTGCAAAGCATTTTCAGGCTATGATAAAAGTTATAAATTTGATAATCAAAATGTTTTAGCAAATTTTAACTTCACAAATTTATTTCATCTTTTACAACCGAATGTGACGTAAGAACTTGCAGTTCACAAAAGTATCAAGCTAATAGTGCAGCATCATGTGATTTTATCAAAGTTACGTGTAATCGAAAAAGATGTACTTGATGTAATTTTTTAAAATACAAATTTCGACAGCGAAATTGCCGAGCCATATTTAACAGCTAAATCACAAAAAATATTAACTGGAACAAATATTGCCACAGTTGCCAATGAAATACACCAAGAAATTGACAAGAAGCTTGAGGAATTTACCACATCAGGATCAGGTTGGAAATTTGAGATGATTACGAAGGTTTTATTTCACACAATGAAATATAACGTGCTTCGCGGTAGTTCTTACGTTGATCTCCCTCAAAAAATTAAAAACAAAAAATGTTGTATAAATGTCAGAAACAGCGACAATGAGTGTTTCCGTTGGGCAATTTTGTCTGCAAGACATCCTCGAAATTGTAACTCCAACCAAGTTGAAAAATATTTGCCGTACAGAAACGAATTGGACTTTGACGGAATAACTTTTCCAGTGGCAGAAAATCAGATACCAAAGTTTGAAAAACAAAGCGATATTTCAGTAAATGTTTTCGGACTAGATGAGCGAGAAAATGTTTACCCGAGATACATCTCAGCGACTGCTACGCAGTTGACAATGAATTTGTTATTTTATAAAGGACATTATTGCTGGTTACAAAACGTTAATGGGTTAGTTGGCAGACAGTATAATAAGCATTACGGAAAAAATATTTCTGTTACAGATGTTTACACGGTTTTTCTAGCGATGGAAAACTGCAAGAGCATGTTAAATATTGTGTTAATGTTCAAAAAATAACAATGCCAACAGAGAAAGAAAAAGTATTAAAATTTAAAAATTATAATCATAAGCTAAGAATTTCGTTTGTTATTTGTGCAGATTTTGAGTGTCTATTTGTTCCTGTAGCTGGCGCAGAAAATAATCCAAATAAATCAAGTACAAGGAAAACACAATAACATGTTCCTTGCGGAGCAGCTTATAAAGTAGTTTGTTGTGCTAATGATACAATGTCTGCTCCAGTAAAGTTATACAGATGTAGCAATGGCGAATCTGAAAGTCCGGCCGTGTGGCTACTAAAAAATCTCATGGATGAAGTTAATAAAATTTCCAACAGGTTATTCAAAACAGCTCCAATAAAAATAACATCCAAACAACAACTTGATTTTGATAATGCAGTTAATTGTCCTATTTGTGAGAAGTTGTTAGGTGATGATAAAGTGCGCGATCACTGTCATCTGACCGGTCAGTATCGCGGGGCAGCTCATAACAACTGTAATTTAAAATTCCATGCGCCTGATTTTATTCCAGTTGTTTTACATAATTTTCGTGGCTATGATAGTCATATCATTGTAGAAGCTTTAGGCAATGAGTAAATTAAATCTAAACTAAACACTATAAAATGTATTCCAAACAATTTTGAAAAGTGTATGTCACTTACTCTCTGCAAATTACGTTTCGTTGACAGTCTGCAATTTATGGCAGCATCATTAGATGAGCTTGTAAAAGATTTCAGCAGTTTCAATAATCTAAAAAGTTGCTTTGGTGAAAACTACGTCGACCTGACAAGAAAAGGTATTTTTCCTTACGAATACCTGGACGACTGGAGCAGATTTGACGAAACTTCTCTGCCCAGCAAAGACAAATTTTATTCGCAACTAAAAGATGAAAGCATTACAGATGAGTACAAATATGCACAAGATATTTCGAGTAAATTTGGTTGTAAAACATTTGGTGATTATCATGATTTATATTTGAAAACAGATGTGATATTGTTAGCCGATGTTTTCGAGAGTTTTCGTCGAGTTAGTCATGAACATTATGGACTGGATCCTTGTTGGTATTATTCCTCTCCAGGACTATCCTGGGACGCTCTGCCAAAAACAAGTAAGATAAAACTGGATCTTTTAACTGACACTGATATGTTGAATTTTATTGAAAAAGGTATCAGAGGCGGAATTAGCGTGATATCGAAGAAGTACGCGGTAGCTAATAATAAATATCTAAAAAATTATAATCCTAATAAACCATCTAATTATATTCTTTATCTGGGATGTCATAATTTATATGATTGGGCAATGTCAGAGCCAATGCCGTGCAGTGGATTTCATTGGATAACTCCAGATCAATTTCTTAGCGAAACTGAAAAAATCTTCCAAAAGATTTCAGTTATTTTGTTGAAGTTGATCTCGATTATCCTGAGCCACTTCACAACCTGCATAACGACTATCCGTTTTGTGCAGAGTCGATAGTAATAGACTATAGTTTATTATCACATGAACAACAGGTAGCTACAACAGCAAAAAATTCGATTGTTAATAAGCTAGTTCCAAACTTACAGGGTAAGAAGAATTACGTGATGCACTACAGAAACCTAAAACAAGCAGTAGATGCTGGACTGGTCTTAAGGACAGTTCATCGCGTGCTAAAATTTAATCAGTCGAGGTGGATGGCAGATTATATTAATTTAAATACCAAACGTCGCGCAACTTCTAGGACAGAATTTGAGAAAAACTTATTTAAACTTATGAACAATTCTGTGTTTGGCAAGACAATGGAAAATATCAGAAAACGTGTCAGTATTAAAATTGTAAACGACATAAATCGCAGGAATAAATTAGTTAATTGGGACGGTTTTGTCAGTATGAAAATATTTAATGAAACTCTTGTTGCAATACAGCGACGAAAGACAAATTTAAAGTTAAATAAACCAACTTATGTTGGTGCGTCGGTGTTGGACATATCAAAGTGGTTGATGTACGATTTTCACTATGGTTTTGTTAAGAGAGTCTAGCCAGATTCAAATTTATTGTTCACTGATACTGATTCGCTAGTTTATGATATAAGATGTGAGGATGTATACCAGAATATTTTTGACCATTGTGACCTATTTGATTTATCGGATTATCCAGCAAGTAGTGGATTTCATGATCCAACTAACAAAAAAGTTATTGGTAAATTTAAGGACGAATTTATGTTTGTGCCAGTTAAGGAATTTGTCGGACTAAGAAGTAAAAAGTACGCCGTAATTCCTTTTGAGTATGTAAAAAATGTATGAAATTTGATGATTTTAAAGCAGCACTAAACAATAATGTCAGCTTTATTAAAACAAATGTTATTAGATCAAAGCATCACAAAGTTGAAACAGATACAATTATAAGACGTGGACTAAGTAATTTTGATGACAAACACTATTGCGAGGACGGGGTTAATAAACTAGCTATTGGACACTACGCAAACCGACATATTTAATTAACTTTGTCTCACCTTTAGAAATAATGTTCGAAAATTTAACTTTAGCCGATGGAGTTAATAGTAAGGTTAAGGTGTTGATGATTAGCGGTCAACCACTACAGTTTGAATTTAATGATGAAATTTCAGGTATTGTTTTAGTAAATTTGAAAGAATAAAACTCTCGCTTATTAAATCAGATGATTGCAAATATTTTGATTATCTTGAAAAGTTGAGAGACAATCTCGGACAAAAATATAGTAATCTTCACGATCCAATCAGTCAAGAAAAATAGACTAAAATAAATATTGACCTAAACCGCTCGAAGGTTTTTGTAAAAGGTTATAAGTATTTTATCAACAGGGTAACAATGAGAGAGTTATTTGGATGTCATCGAAAAGTAAGCGGAAAAGTTAAATTTTATTTGTATAAACACGATGACAAATTATTTCTGGTAGCTACCGTAGAAATATTAGTTATTGGCGAAGAAGTTCTTTAAGAACTTCCATTTACCTCTGAAAATCTGAACGAAATAATAAATATTTTTTTCTTGTTAAAATAAAGGACCTATCTCCTGGTCTGTCATGCAAAGAAAAAATCTCACTTGCCTTTCATGCTTCCAGTGAATACATCTCTGCGGACTGACCACAAATGAAAAATTGTTTGCCTTTTATAGCGTTATAAGCAGAGTGATGCAAGCTTAGTTTTGATTACATCATCCAGTTAACATGATGCAATTCATATAATGTATGATGCAATTTCGAGTCATTCTTTCTTATCATTGCATCATCCAATTATAATTTGTTCAGTAAAGTGATGCAAGCTTAGTTATGATTGCATCATCCAGTTAACATGATGCAATTCATATCATGTATGATGCAATTTCAATTCATTCTTTCTTATGACTGCATCATCCATGGCTTCTAAAAATAACATGATGTAATTTCGAGTTATTCTTTCTTATGATTGAATCATCCAGTTATAATTTGTTCAGCAGAGTGATGCAAGCTTAGTTATTATTGCATCATCCACGGATCTAGGAATAAACATGCAGTTTCGGTTGTCTAGTACATTTATCGATCGCTACAGCAATCGATAGGCACAGGCAGAAAACATGTATAGTTCGAAAAATATGTCTGTTATAAAATACCTGAAATGGGGAGGGGTTTTTCTCTGACAAATATGTTTTGGAGGGGAAGGGGCCTAAAATCTACAAGACCCCTTTAATACAAATATCGTTTTGGAGTGGGAGAGGGGTCTTCTCCTGACAAATATATTTTCTAACCTGTTTCTAGTTATGCTACAGGTTGGTTACAAATATGTTCTGAGGGAGGGGGTGGGGGAGGGGGAAAGGGTATTAAATCTAGAAGTGCCATTTTCTTCTACTACTGCCATTTCTTGCAATCTCAGGACTTATCTAGATATAATTTCTGCAATCAGACAGGCCAAACTTCTATTGTATTCTAATGGTATCATTAAACGCCATTTTATTAACAGACAATTTTATTAACAGACATCGACGCAGTTGGCGTCTCAATAAGTCAACGAAATTGCTAATGTTTACGCAAAACATTATGTGTGTGTGTGTGTGTGATTTGGATTTTCAACGTAGCTGTAACATTTTGTAGTCATATCGCTACGATATCTGTATTATGGCAGTTTATAGTGATGTCTTAGCACTGGGACATCATACCGTAGACTTGTAGCATCTTGTCCCACCCAGCCACATTATCCTGACACCAGGCAGACCAGTCCTAACACTAACCTCTTAATGCTGAGCGCCAAGCGAGGCAGCTGTTAGTACCATTTTTATAAGTCTTTGGTATGACTCGGCCGGGGTTCGAACCCACGACCTCCCGCATCCGGTTGATTGAGGTTAAGCCAGACATGGAGGTTTAGAACCTCCAATCAGACGTCAACATTTTGAGTAGGGTCTGCGCTTCAGCAGGAGCATATATAAATAACTCCCATGACAGATGTTTAATTTAGCATGTCTTCTAATGAAATATGACTTCTTGTTTTGTTTTTATTTATGATACATTTAATCGTCTGAATCGAATGAATTTGTGCTGGCCTTGAGCCCCCCTCCCCCCAAAAAATGATAATAAAAAATGAAAGAAATTTTGCGAGCAGACGATGATGCACAAACCGTTGAACAACTTCAGTAGAGAAACAGACAGTCCAGAACCACAATTGGACTGTGACTGTTATGAATGTATTAGTTTTGGATCAATCTTGCTTGTCTAATGCCATTTGTCAATTTTAAGGGCAACTCTTCAATCAAATACATTTAACCAAAGACATCTCTTTTTTATGAAAGGGCTGGAGAAAAAAATTGGAAATTTAACTAGATTGCCTTGAGGAGAATTGTAGAACTGGATTCGATTTGCTGACTCCTACGAGCCTAATCTCAAACTAATACAGGAAAGTGTCTATCGCAGAATTGGCGTGATGGTGGCATTTTCTGTTTGTCAATTAATCTTTGGATTCCAGAATACTTAGAAAATTTGATTTAGTGTTTAGTGTGGACGTTATCATCACCAATTGGATGCAGCCTCTCACTTTCCTTCACTCAAAACTGAATGTGCACTTTGCACTTACCATAAACCAGTGCATTCTCATTAAAATAATAATAATAAAAAAAAAAAACAAAAAAAAAAAAAACCCCAAAAAACCCCCAATAATACTTACCAAAAATAAGAGCAATTATTTGTTTTATTTATATCCCACTGCTGGCACCATTAAATAGTCTAATTATATGCATATCACATTTTTAAAAAAAAGTTAATTGTACGTCTCTCACTGCGATTTTGCTAATATCGAGTATGCCCAAAGCTTCCCATGTGAGCAGTCGACTACCGTGCTGTGTCTTTGGGCAGGACACTTTACTTTAGTTGCAACTGCGTTAATAAGTAGCAAGCCAACAAACCAAACCAACCCTAACTAATCATTTTCTGTCAGTTGCACAATAGAGTTCAAGAATCGTATACGTCGAGACAGACGTCTGAGAATTGCAGCATTAGATGTCAAGGAAACTTGCGAACCCAGAAAAAAAACCCACGACTATAAATGGCAAAGACACACTCTTAAACATATCTGAACCTGATATTAATCCCTGGAGGTGCAAACCCAGACATGTTACCACTGTGCTGTCCTGACCTTTATTTAGCGTGTCATCCAGAGGAAACTCTACGGGGGTATTTTTCTTTCTGCTTCTCATACAAAGAACATAGTACTCTTGCTGAAATGAATAAGTAACATTGCATAACCAATCTTCAAGTACGTCAATTAATGATGCAAGAAAGGCTAGAGTTGGCATAATTGATTTCTCTAACTAGGATAGTGCCCATCTTGTAGTAGGATGAAGATCCTGCTAAACCTTAATTAATTTTCCCAGTATATTTTCATACGACATTTTATTATTTTATGTACTAACTGGCACTATTAATCTCGTTGATTCCTGATCTTGCAAATATCACCAACTTCTCAAGCCCATTCTTGTCCGGTGTTGGCTATCAAGAATAAAGTAAACTAATACACTACTAGCCTCTAGTCAGCATACTACTTCAAGATGATTTGTGTTTTTCTTTGCGAAGAGCGAGTCTCTTCAGCCACTGTATCCTTCATGCCAAATATCACCGAACGAAGCTATGGAATCATGGAACTTATTCCGTTTCTTTACCTCAGCTTTGGGTGAGAAACTATTCAAAGAAGGTGACTTTATACGTTAGGCGCGAAAATTAAAACACAACCAAATGGCATGAAGCTTTATCCGTTTGTACTTAACCCAGAATTTGTTATTGTGGTATAAGTCCATTTATTCCCAAAGTTTCTGTGTGATCACTGGGATGTTAGAATAGTGTAGTTTTGCATGTAATAATATTTTACTAGTTTTGACAATTCTCAGACGAGGCACCCTTTTGTTGCGACAGCAAATTATAAGACTCGGGTAAACGTATTATTTAGCTCATGAGTTTTGCCACCATTTCTTTTTTAAGCGGGATCAACTTTCGTACTACGCTGCACAATTATGGCAATTTCCCATATCAAAAGGACATTTCCAAGTGAGCATAATGACATATCGTCTCATCCAACGTAATGCACAGAACGCCTACTATCGTGATTACTGGTTAGGAAAACATCGATGCTTCATTACAGTCTTATGGCAGAATATTGACAAAGAAACCCTAATCAGCTGCGAAAACTGGGCTTCTCCACCCACCTGCCCCACACATACGTCAAACACGCATGAGTCAAAGACTTTTATCGTTGTTATTGTGGCAAACGGTGTCCATGATTATGTTGGACAATTGAGTTATCATAACAACAATCATTTACCGTCTTATTAAGTCTTTATTAAGTCTTTCTTCCTTGAAACACCAAGAATTGGATTTTTGTTTTGTTTTTCAATATTATTCCATAAGACTGTAGTGAAAAAGAAAAATAAGTTTCCTCTACAATTGTGAAGAACTGTACTTTTTAAAACAAATGTTAATTGTTAACTTTTTGCTATTTTGATTGTGTTGTTCTATGTCTTATTATTGTATAACTGTCCTGGTATTTATACTGTTACTGTGTATCTACCCTGGTATTTATACTGTTACTGTGTATCTACCCTGGTATTTATACTGTTATTGTGTATCTACCCTGGTATTTATACTGTTATTGTGTATCTCTCCTGGTATTTATACTGTTATTGTGTATCTACCCTGGTATTTATACTGTTATTGTGTATCTACCCTGGTATTTATACTGTTATTGTGTAAAAGCCATGATATTAATACTGTTATTGTGTATCTCTCCTGGTATTTATTCTGTTATTATGTATTTGCCCTGGTATTTATACTGTTAATGTGTACATACCCTGGTATTTATACTGTTGTTGTGTATATGCCCTGGTATTTATACTGTTATTGTGTACATGCCCTGGTGTTTATACTGTTACTGTGTACCTGCGCTGGTATTTATACTGTTATTATGTACCTGCCCTGGTATGCATAGTGTTCAGTTAGCAATGTTCTAATAATGCATGTGGTACCTTGTTCAAATTACTATAAATTGCCCGAGATAAAGAGAATTGTAGATCACGTACATTCAAAAAATAAAAGATCTTACTCTGAAACTGGAAGTAAAGATTTCAAACATTCAGTGCAACTTTTTAGTACAAAAAAATGTGAACATGCCCATTTATCATTTAACCATAGATCGGTTTCTAGACATTGATTCATTGATGCTGTGAATAAACCCTCTGGAAAATAAATGACTTTCATTGATTGAGTAGATGAATTTTATTTCATTTTCCATTCATTAAAAATTTTTATGATGGATCCTTTTTCTGATTGACATCCCGTAATGCATAAAAAAAACATATAATAAATTGGTTTAATTTTTACCAGCGGATCCTTCAAAGTTTCCCAACAAAATCGGATATATTTGTTTTGATGTCAAACAGCCCTACCGATACGCCATAAAGTTTAAATAATACTCATAGGTATCGGAATCCTAAGGTCAGACGTCTCAGAGATGAAAATCGGTTGATTCATTGGAAAAAGGCAAGAATTGGACTCTATTATAATTAACAATATTTAATGATTTGCTTCTGTGATGGCGAATGCATATCAACACAAGAGAGGCTTAGCAATTTCCGTGGCAACGGAAGTGTCTTGCTCAGTCTTGCCCTAATCCAGTCCAATTACTCAACCGTACCAGGCTGATTTGGGCAAGATTCGAATGAGTTGTAAGTCGGGCAAGCTAACCATGCCACCTACTTATCGCTTCTCACTGCAATATATAACGAATAGCGAGGTAATAGTAGGGTTGGCTGTATCCAACTTAGTTCGATAAACCGGTT
>JAECUM010006116.1:0-81100 GCA_016617855.1 Megalonaias nervosa
CTTTGTGGCAAGGAACCACTGTATACTACGTGTTTCGTGATTTACTGTTTTATACAGAGGTGCTCTGTGGCAAGGGACAACTGTATACTATGTGTTTCATGATGGAACTGAACAGAAAGAGGTACTTTTAAGCATGGAACCAATGTACACTATTAGATGCTGGACTACACTATATAGAGGAGTACTGTAGTATGGGACCACTGTATACTGTCTATATGACCATACCCATGTTATTTAAGGGTCTGGATTAGACTGGAGTTTTGTTGAGGGACCAACGTATGCAAGGTGACCATACCAACGTTATTTGATGGTCTGGATTAAATTGGAGTTTTGAAGAGGGACCACTGTATGCAATGTGACCATACCAATGTTACCTGATGGTCTGGATTATACTGGAGTTCTGTAAAGGGACCACTGCACACACTATGACCAAACTAATATTATCTTAGGATCTGGACTATATAGGAGTTTGTAGTGAGGAATCACTGTACACTGTCTATACAGACTACATGTATCAAGTGACCTGACTACACTTAGGTATTTTAATATTGGTCATCAATTCTGGTAATTTACTAATTTTCACTCCCTAAATGTCTTTAAATGACTGTCTGCACATCTAAATGATATTGAACCCTCTTGGTCTTATCACATTTTTGACTTGTGATATGTCTGATAATATTTTCGAATATATACCTCACAACAAGTCTGATATCTCAGACACATAACCATCCTCACTGATGAACATCTCTCTCTCTCTCTCTCAAATCAGTGACATCCTTCACACCACTTCCCCTTCTAAAGATCACCAGTATAACTTGCCTTTCCCTCTCCTTTTCTCTCCAGTTTACCTAAAAATATCTCTTGGGCCCTCTTCAATCTTCAACAGGACAATTATTTTCAATCTTTATTTAAATCACTGAACTAGCAAATATTATTGACCTTATCTATATTCCATACCTGTAGATCCTATCTCTCTTAAATGACTCAATAACTCACCTGATCCTCTGTCTCTATCTGATCACTGACATCTTTCATTCCCTCCCCTTCCCCTATTCCCCCTCCCTGGATGTCCTCAAACTGTGTGGCTCCTTCTCCAAGTAACTCCTCACTAAATTCTGGTGGTGGGCAGAATCCCTGGAAAGGAAAGTACACTAAGATAAATACTCTAAAACAATGTTTTGCCTGCTAAGCAGGTCTCCTCCTGAATAGTACTTTAGAAACTTTTAACACAAAATATTCCTATGCATGACGACACTGTCATCGCCTCACGAAGTGACACTGGTATCAGGCCTATGCTTCACTGTCCAGACAACAATGGATAAGATGGTGAGGTTTTTTCTTGATAATATACATACATACACTGTGAATTTACTAGTGATGAGCAAGTTCCAAAACATCCTAAAAAGACCTTTTCCAGATTAAACCAGCACAAGAAGTAAACTGTATAAAATATGAAAATATATTTTTTATTTAAGCATTTCATGTTTTGATTGAGTTTTATTCTTCCAAAGACAGTGTAATCAGAGGGAAAATATTATATGTATTCCTTTTCAAATGAAACCCACTGTATTGGTGAATTCATATTCATGTACAAATGTTTACCAAATAACATTGCGTGTCAGCTCACACCCAGTATTCATATATCACATCAAGTCACACCTGGTGTGCATAGATCACATCAAGTCACACCCAGGGTGCATATATCACATCAAGTCACATCCAGTGTGCATATATCACATCAAGTCACACCCAGTATACATATATCATATCAAGTCACACCCAGTATGCATATATCACATCAAGTCACACCCAGTATGCATATATTATATCAAGTCACACCATGTATACATACATCAATTTACTGATAAACCATACTGATTGGTTTATTTATTTCCATAAGTGACTGTTTTGCCCCACTGCACTAAAAAAGTATGAGAAAGATAGCACAGTAAAAATATGTACTCTTGCACCCACATTATGAAAGCAGATATATATGTGCATTGAGCCAAAAACTTAAGTTTAGAACCTTGGTGTTCTCAATGAGATTTCACAAGGTGAATTTAGTCTTCACACCAGACACATGAATATGGATTTCTGAACAAATTCCCCAAAACAAAAATTCCAAAATTATTTTCTTGAATGCTGACTCACCTTGGCTGCCAGTTCAGTAAATAACCCCAGCAAGACAGAGAGTAGTTTAGCCAGTGTCCGGTGTGTGACCAGGCAGTGGACAAGCTGATGGTGGACAAGCTGGACATACTGATCTAGTAGTGGACAACACCTTGTCAGTGCCTGGCAGCAGAGTTCAAAGGTGACATGGCTGGCTTGACCTTGGTCAGATAACTCATACAGCTGGCTGAGTAAATCTTCAATTCCTGGTAAAATCTGTTATGGGATAACATAAACAGGAAAGTCTGTTATGGTATATCATACAAACAAAATGCTTGAAGCATTTAAGGTTAATATATTTTATGTTAATTGAGACGTTATTACAGATATTAAAAGTCACAAATACGTATTATCTATGCCCCAATGTCAAGATTATTTTGTTTTACTGTACTTATTACTATCCAGGTTACTGTTATATAAGGTGTGTCATTAAATTAAACCTATATAAGGAAAGTAACCGCTCCAGTGGCCTAGTGGTAGAGCGTCCGCCTCGGATACAGGAGGTCGTCGGTTTGAACCCCAGCCGAGTCATACCAAAGACTTTCAAGAAATGGTACTAACAGCTGCCTCACTTGATGCTCAGCATTGAGAGGTTAGTGTTAGGACTGGTCAGCCTGTTGTCAGGATAATGTGACTGGGTGGGACATCATGCTACATGTCTGTGGCATGATGCCCCAGTGCTAAACATCACTATAAACTGTCATGCTGCAGACATCGTAGCGATATGACTGAAAAATTGTTAAAGCTATGTTAAAAAGCTAAATCACACACACACACACATATAAGGAAAGCAGTTTACACGAAACTTAGAATGATACAAACAAGGCCTGTTACATTACATAATATTAACAAAATCACTATAATAACTAATGTGTCACTTCTCACCTTGGCAACATTGATACTATCAAGATCTGTTGACAATGGCTGAAGAATAAGTTGAACCAAATGCCCATCTTTTATATCCTCTTCTATAACCTCTGTTTCTGTCCTCTGTGTGGAGTCTGTCGTGTTCTTTTCTGTCTCAGTTTCTATTCTTTGTATGGAGTCTCTCTGGCTCTTGTCTGACTCATGGCCCTCGGAGCTGATGCTTACATGTGCTCTAGATAGTTTCTGCACTGACAGCAAAATTGTTGACACCACCTCCTCCAAAGCCCCACAAAACTCATTCACTTTGTCTGCACAGCCTTGTGGCCCTGAATCAATGTCTGTGTCAAGGTCATGACCTCTCTGACCTGCTGCCCAGTCCTGGAAGCTATGAACTGTGCTGGTAATCTGAGTGATCAGGAAGTCGAGTGTGGAATTTAGTGGACCAGACTGACCAGAAGCTTGCTCAGTGAAGATTCTGGACACAGGGGCCAACTTGTCTGAAAGGTCTCCTATGCAGGCAAAAAGGTCATTCAGACACTCCAGGTAGATCCTATAAAAGAGATGTATATTAACTTGGCATTGGCAATGTTAGATTTGCATATACACTGTATAATTTCTCAGAAATCTGCTAAAGTTTTTTCATATTACAAGTGAGGTCTTTCAGTACTAATGTGGTTTAGATTAATAAATCAACTCAGTGCCATTATCAATGCCATTTAAATCATCCGACTCCATTGCCACTCTCAATGCCATTTCAAACACCCAACTCCAATGCCACTGTCAATGCCATTTAAATCATCCAACTCCTATGCCATTGTCAATGCCACATACATATCCAACTACAATGCCACTGTCAATGTCAATATAAAGCATATAACCTGTACAATATAAAACATATAATCTGGTCAATATACAGCATATAAACTGTACAAAGCATCATATTTTTCTAAAAAAAAGTTACACTCATAAACAAGATCTCTCTTCTTTCCAAAATATTATTCAATGTCAAGTGAAATTACCATGTAATTCAATGTCAAGTGAAATTACCATGCAACTCAATGTCAAGTGAAATTACCATGTAAATTTTTCCTTCTTCATTGCCTGGCATACTTTTTGATGGGTGTCTGCTGCATCCTTTATTAAGCTCTGTAAAATAAATTAATGAAACATAATTTTTGATATAGAATAAGCCTATAATAGGACATTTTACAGAATACTGACTTGAAGCTTTTCTGTAATTCTGTTTCTAAATTATGTAAATATTATGGATTTTTGAAAAAGAGGATTACATTATTGTGATATTTCATAACACTCTTAACACATCATCACATTCCAGGCCATTGGCACATTACCACATTCTAGACTACAGGCATATCAGCACATTCAATATTGAAACTTATTTTGATTATCACTGGAATTCAGTTAGAACTTTAAATATTTGGATTTGTTATAAAACATTTAGGACTATTTGGAATTTTATTTACAATACTGTAAGTTCTTTTCAAATCTTCACTAAAGGGAAATAAATCATTTGTTGCATTTTACAAAACTTGTTGGTTTTCACTCTTTTCTATTACTAGTGAAGGTCACTGAGTCGTAACACCATAAAGACAGGAAAATTGCTTAATATGTGATGACAGTAGCTAATATTTTACTATTCAGTTGCCATGGAAGGTGTTTTTATTTATGAACACAAACAATGTGCTACCTGTACTGTGTCCCTGATGTGTTCATGGTCTTGATCTCCATGTCTCAGCAACGCAGCTGGGGGGAGGTCAGGCTGGGGGAATGGGGAGGGGTACACTGTGGGCTCCTTCCCCCTTACTGGACAGCAGGCCAGTAACACCAGAAATTGACTGAGCCCCTCCTGTATTTGTACCAACAGCTCCAGGCCAGATTTCTGACAAAAATAGGACAATATTATTCATAAGAGAACTGCTTCAGTGCTGTGGAAAGGACGGTTAAATAAAAAACAGAACACAAGGGTCAATTGCTTTATGATACCTTGCCTCCAAACAACATTACAATGAATGATGACTTACAACTTGAAAACTCTTTTGCACAAAATTCTGAACTGATAAATATGTCACAGAACAGCTGCCATGAGTGATAATGTGTGCTGTTATTCATCCTTTTATTTTAAAGATGAACATGGCATCACTAACTGGATTGGTTTGCGAGCCTGTGGGTGGTCATTGAAAATACTAGTGGTGTCAACATCTTGCAGGTGTCCAATTATGCTGAAATATGTCAGATTTTGTACAAACTAAAGACATCAAAGATACTGGCATGTTGCACATGACCGTTTAATATGATAAAGAATGTCTGCTTTTGTAAAAGCTAAAGACATCAGAGGTACTGACATGTTGCAGATGTCTAATTATGGTAAATCATGTCTGCTTTTGTAAAAGCTCAAAACATCAGAGATACTGACATGCTGCAGATGTCCAATTTATGCTAAAGTATGTCTGCTTTTTACAAGCTAAAAACATCAGAGGTATTGGTATGTTGCAGATGTCCAATTATGCTGCATCAGAGGTCAAATCACACTACAGGATGTCTGTTCCTGTAAAAGCCAAAAACTTCAGAGGTACATTCTGCAGATGTCCAATCATGCTAAAGGATGCCTGCTTTTGTAAAACCTGAAAACATCTGAGGTACTGACATGTTGCAGATGTCTAATCATGCTAAAGGATATCTGCTTCTGTAAAAGCTAACAACATCAGAGGTATTGGTATGTTGAAAGTGTCCAATTATGCTAAAGGATGTCTGCTTTTGTAAAATAAATGCTGATTATGCAGCTCATAATGTAGACATGATTATTATATTATGATGTCATTGATATAATGACACCAATTACCTAAGTGTATCATAGTGCCATGAACTGAGGGAGATGGAACACAAAACAATGTGATTCTTTCTTCTGTCTCATATTAAATTATGACAAAGATGTCATGTATGTTTTATATTTGGATTAATAGTACGTGGAAGGAAAATGATAAAGTCAATTAAAAGCATATGAAACCTTAGTAAATATTTAGAGATTTACAAGCTGTCATAAATTGGCAATGCAGGTTTTCTCCTCCAGAAAAATAATGCAATTTAACCCCATGTGTCATACTGACAAAATTTACTTGTTAACCGATCACTTATCTCAGTGTATTTGATAGGAGAATTCTTCAATCTGTGCAAATTAGATAAGTATTTAATGAATGAGTATTCAGCTCTTAATTTTTATTGACAATCTGTGACAAGATAATTTTTCCAATACTTTTCTATAATGACCTAATCTTGGTGTCAGAGATATTCAACTAAAAGTAGCTCAAGAAAATGCATAAAGATTTTCTGAAGTCATTCTGGATTGCCTGGACCATTATCGATATAAAAATATCAATTATTCAAATGCTGAATAATCTAACATTTCATAAGCAACCATCCTTAACATCTGTAAAGGAATTCTGCAAGAACTGCCATGATGTGTGATAGTGAACAACCTACCATCCATTCCTTGGCTTGGCTCTGTGGAAAATATGATGTGTGATAGTGAACAACCTACCATCCATTCCTTGGCTCGGCTCTGTGGAACATATGATGTGTGATAGTGAACAACCTACCATCCATTCCTTGGCTTGGCTCTGTGGAACATATGATGTGTGATAGTGAACAACCTACCATCCATTCCTTGGCTTGGCTCTGTGGAACATATGATGTGTGATAGTGAACAACCTACCATCCATTCCTTGGCTCGGCTCTGTGCAACATGAATTCTTTTTCTCTCCCTCAGATAAGTGACTGCCTCAGCAAGATTCCTGAAAGAATATATATATATATATATATATATATATATATATATATATATATATATATACACACACACACACACACACACACACACACACACACATTTTTGAATATTTACTATTGATCCCTGATTATTAAAATAGCAATATGCATGTTATTAATGTTATCTCCATCATGGAGCAAAAGTTCTAACGTCTGTCAATTTGGAGCTCAATCTCACATTTTCACATGATGTGCATTTAATCTGAGTTTTAGTCATAACCTAAAATGGAACACAATGGTTACTGGGTAAAAGTGTTTTTTGAAATAAATTTTAATCTCTGTGAAATCTTGGTCTTACAAATGTTGGTATAATTAAGATTTAATAGCAACTATATTGAAAAAATAATCTCTAGGAATGATATCCTTTATGTTGAATGGCAACTTAGAAATTGTGTATCTTTTCTCTGGTTCTGAACCAAAGCTTTGTTAATAAACTCTGACAGCTATTTTGATGATAACTTTAAGTAAAATTAAGTAACAAAATTTGTTTAGGAAATTATGTTTCTCCAAGAATACATACTTGATCACATTATTGTTAGGAAAGAAGCTCCACTAACTCTCAAATCCACCAACTGCAAAAAGACGACAAATCTGCATCTTTTCCAAGTACATCTCTCCCTCGATAACTTGCGCACAAAGGCGTCCAAAATCATAGACTGCACTATAAGCGAGGGTGCAAGTTACCCTAAAATTACTACATATACCTTTATAGGTCCGAAAGCTAAGCTGATGGCCACTGGACAGCTTAGAAATGAGACGACAGTCTCTCATAAACTCCAAGTCATCAAAGAAGATGAAAGAGAATGGAAGCAAAATTCACCCAGGGACAGCAAGTGTGTTGTTGCCTCTTGGACTAGTTATATCTCAGACTCCCAGAAATCCTGTGAAGAATATGTGGATGGAATATGTAGTTCTTCCGTCTGCAGCTGACCTGTTGTAATGGTCATCACTGGCACTGGACACACTACTTTTGATAGGTGGGGATGGGGTACCATCAAGATGTCCCCTGCTAAACTAGCCAGTGACAACATCATAGGATGTCTGTCAATTCTGAGAGACAAGAATCATGAAAAAATTCAGGAAATAACAAACTGAAAGTGTTCACCTACCAGAAAATACACACTTGCTACTTGGTAAGCAAAGAAATACCAGCAGTGTTCACAAAACCAAGCAATAACAGGTACCAAAAATACTGTGTTGGAGCACGAGGTCAGAGAAAGTCCACAATTGCAAAGACATTCCCATAAATACAAGCAAATTTCATAAAATAGCAACTGCATTATGTAGTAAATACCTTTACACTCGGGAGATTTTCTTCCCTTCATCAATAAGATATGGTAAGACCATATCTTTTGCATTTCTATAATTGCTGGATTTGAGAGGTTGCAGAGCTTTTTCCAACATTAACGTCATCGGGAAATGTATTCAAAGGAGAAACTCATACTTCTCACCAAAATGATGCAAATCTGACCTGAGTTTGTAGTAATTCCTGGAAAGCTTGGCAGTGTTCAAATAGTGACTGACCATCAGGGAAAACAGATGGTCAGAAAATCCCCGGGTTCTCTCAATGTTGGCTAAACCAAGGTCCTGCAACAGCAAATCATACTAAATTATGATCACATAATGGATGCATGTTAAATTCTTTTTGTAGCTTTGGCTGATAATATGAAGAATTATAATTCAAATCCAGGTAAATTTACTTTTCAAACTAATGAATGAACTCACTAAAACAAAATACCAAATGTACACACTATCAACTAGTTAGATAAGCACTAATGTACATAATTTAAATCATGAAATATATAGCTATTATGAGAGCTGAGTTATTAATAACAACAAAGTTCTAAAATGAGGCCTAAACAAAGCTATTTTGTTTAATGTGATGTCTCTCTGGAGAGACTGCTTTAAACAGGTTTTACTAATATTAAGACCAAATACAAAATAGGTCAGGTTTTGCATTTCTATTTTTATGATACAATTAAATCAAACTGAATTGCCTTTTCTGAAGAAAAAAGGTAGATTTACAGTACATGTACAAAGTCAAGTATTTACCTGTGCAGGAGTTTGTAGTGATGTAGTAAATTTGGCCTTCCTGGTGACACACCTGTAATAATACTGCTGACAGCCACTCCATACCCTGACTAAGGTGTCAAAATCACTAAGCAAAATGAAAGTATAATCATTAAATTAGTACTGCTGTAATATACTGTACCATTATCTTATGTCATTAAATTAATACTATTGCAACCTAATGAAAAATGACACTTGCTACTGTACCATTATCTTATGACATCAAATTAATACTATTGCAACCTAATGAAAAATTACACATGCTACTGTACCATTATCTTATGACATCAAATTAATACTACTGCAGCATAATGAAAAATTACACTTGCTACTGTACCATTATCTTATGACATCAAATTAATACTACTGCAACCTAATGAAAAATTACACATGCTACTGTACCGTTATCTTATGACATCAACTACTGCAAAACTGTTACCATTAACTTATGACATCAAAATGAATGCTACTGAAACCTAATGAACTATTATCACATGCTATTGTACCTTATTTTATAACATCAAATTAATACTAGTGCAACCTACTGTACCAATATCTCATGACATCAAATTAACCTAATGAACCCATATCACATGTTATTGTACCATTATCACTACTGCAACTGAATGAACCATAATAACACACTACTGTACCATTATCATTACTGCAACCTAATGAACCACTGTCACATGTTATTGTACCATTATCACTACTGCAATCAAATGAACCATAATAGCACACTATTGTACCATTATCATTACTGCAACCTAATGAATCATTATCACATGTTATTGTACCATTATCACTACTGCAACCAAATGAACCATTATCACATGTTATTGTACCATTATCACTACTGCAATCAAATGAACCATTATCACATGTTATTGTACCATTATCACTACTGCAACCAAATGAACCATAATAACACACTATTGTACCATTATCACTACTGCAACCAAATGAACATTTATCACATTTTATTGTACCATTATCACTACTGCAACCAAATGAACCACTGTCACATGTTATTGTACCATTATCACTACTGCAACCAAATGAACCATTATCACATGTTATTGTACCATTATCACTACTGCAACCAAATGAACCATTATCACATGTTATTGTACCATTATCACTACTGCAACCAAATGAACATTTATCACATGTTATTGTACCATTATCACTACTGCAATCAAATGAACCCATATCACATGTTATTGTACCATTATCACTACTGCAACTAAATGAACCATAATAACACACTACTGTACCATTATCACTACTGCAACCAAATGAACATTTATCACATGTTATTGTACCATTATCACTACTGCAATCAAATGAACCATAATAGCACACTATTGTACCATTATCATTACTGCAACCTAATGAACCATTATCACATGTTATTGTACCATTATCACTACTGCAACTAAATGAACCATAATAACACACTATTGTACCATTATCACTACTGCAACCAAATGAACCATTATCACATGTTATTGTACCATTATCACTACTGCAACCAAATGAACAATTATCACATGTTATTGTACCATTATCACTACTGCAATCAAATGAACCATAATAACACACTATTGTACCATTATCACTACTGCAACCTAATGAACCATTATCATGTTATTGTACCATTATCACTACTGCAACCAAATGGACCATAATAACACACTATCGTACCATTATCTCATATATAATTAATAATACTGTACCCTACTGAACCATTTTCAAAAGAAAGGACATTTCTACATGTGATACATTAAAAAAAATGTTGAACATTATTCTCAGAAAACATGAGATGAATTATAACCTATCCTCAAGTTAAATCTTCTTCAAACGAGGAGCTATTCATACATTACTCTGGAGAAAATACTGTGTATGTTACTGTTAGTCAAAGAATTTAAAGTAATAAGTATTATAATTCTATGCCATTTAAGCATGTACCATGATCTGATTAGAACTCCATTACATCTTTGATAATGTACCAGTAGCAGGGCTTGAGAAAATGAAAACAAAAATTCTGTAGAAAATATGTTTTACTTTCTTGCAGTTCATAGTTAAACAAGAAATGCATCCAGAAAGTATCTTTCTTAATTAGTATTATTAATAGCTACAACAGCTTCAAACAGAATTCATTAATGACTTAGTAATTAAATATACATGACTTAAGACATCTTCATTCATGATACAGAAATATTTCCAACTCAACAGGGACCATAACTATAATTTCACAGCAAAAGATGAACATCTAACAAATTAGGTCTTCTTGATATTACAGTCAATATTTAGTTTTCTTTAGTTCCATGCAGACCTTGAAAAGTAAATGAATGGAAATGAGATTCATGATTCAAGGGTAATCCAAGTCAAACAGGAGACCATTACTCAGACAATAATTTCATTGAAAATTACAATTAAAACTGATCTATGTCAACCTGATACTTGGTCTCATGTAAGACATGTAAACATGCTGCATGTAAAACACCTAATTAAATCAAGAAACCCAGAAAATGAACTGAATTTCAAGTATTAAGCTGGTGCCGATTAAGCAAGATAAATGATCTTACACACGTTTTTGTTCATCATGAACTGAAATTTAATATGCAGCTAATGATGTACTGTATCCTGCAATGATATTTATATAAAACAAAAGTGTGAACTACTGTTTATCACACAGCATTAGTGACTTAGCATCACTCTGTGATGTTGATTTGTGGTAGTGCTAGGTGCTATGTCAGTTTGGAAAGTGACTGGTGGCACTACTAAGTGTTATGTCATAGTGTGGCAAATGATTTGTGGCACTGCTAAGTGTTATGCCATTGTGTGGCAAATGATTTGTGGCACTGCTAAGTGTTATTTCATAGTGTGGCAAATGATTTGTGGCTCTGCTAAGTGTTATGTCACAGTGTGGCAAATGATTTGTGGCATTGCTAACTGCCATTTCAGAATGGCAAGTGTTTTTTATGGCTTGATGGTATGACATTACTTAAGATGAGAATCATGAGAAAAATGTAAATATTAAGATAAAAGAATCCTATCACACCTGGAGTCTGTATTGTCAGCAGCCAACACTGTTATGTCCAGTGGTAAAGCATGTAGTGCCTGATACTGTATTTCATCTGCAGAGAGTGCAAGTCCCTTCCTGTATGATAACCCTGCAAAAGACAACACCAATGCAGACTACTAGATTCTATGCAACAGTCAATCTTTCTTGAAAACCTATACTGTAATGTCAGAGGAATGATAATATACATGTAGAATCTTCTGGGTCATTATTCTAACTGTATTGTTTTTATAAGGTAAAAACCGTTACCAGTGAACATATTAAATAACCTCTATGTTAGATATTAAATTCTATTAATATATGTAAAATAATATATTCATACACAATGCTCATTCATACTTCTAATTCTTATGAATCTCAGGTATACAATAGTCTACACATGAATCACACATATAGTCTACACATGAATCACACATATAAACAGTGTACAGATGAATCTCAAATATAAAAGTCTACACATGAATCACACATATAAACAGTCTACATATGAATCACACATATAAACAGTGTACAGATGAATCTCAAATATAAAATAGTCTACACATGAATCACACATATAAACAGTCTACAGATGAATCACACATATAAACAGTCTACAGATGAATCTCACATAAAATGGTCTACACATGAATCTTGCATATAAAATGGTCTACACATGAATCTTGCATATAAATGGTCTACACATGAATCTTGCATATAAATCAGTCCCCACATGAACCTCACATACAATCACACAAATAGCTTATGAACACATACAACACAGTCTATACATACACCTGTCATGCAATTACAAATACCTTATGAACATATACAACACAGTCTATACATACACCTGTCATGCAATTACAAATAACTTATGAGCACATATAAAACAGTCTACACACAAACCCCACAAAAAAATCACACATTATTTACATATAATAATAAGTCTATAAACTGCTTTTTACACTGGTGATCCAATACTGGTTATAATTTTTTTCAATTTTATTTTTTCTGTTCTGTGGATAAGAAGTGTGTAGCCACAGTTTCAATTAATTTCACAAATTTAATAAAGCTTAGAGCCAATATTAAAGTACTGTTAGAGTTTATCTCTGGGATGTACAGGAATTGATGCTGTGTGATATACATCATACACTGTTGGGATGCACAGGAATCTATGCTATCTAATATACAGAATACCTATATTTAATAGCATTTACACAGAGATGCAACAGACCAAAGAAAATATCTTTAGGATTCAAAAGTTTATCAATACATAGTTTAATTTGTTTTTTATCAAACAATTATGCCCAAGATTGTACTGTATATACATGCTTGTAAGTCAGATCCAACTGCCAACTGCACTGATCCCCAATCTGCTGTGGATTTATACTCTGGCAGATCTGGGTCTAATGCAGTTCATTTGGAGTTATTAATAAAACAAAGAACATAGATCATGATCTGCCAGTACATTATGTAATGACAGATCAGGGTACATGTTGTTTGCAGTTGGACTCAACTTATAAGTGAGTATAGATTGTTTATTAGTCTATACTCACATAGCAAATGTTCAATACTTTATGCTCATTGAATAGGCAAGTATTAATATTTATGTCTTATACACCCTTCTACAATTTATAATATTTTTTCCCAATTTGCTGCATCTACATTTCTGGTATAACAAAAAGTTTCATTTAGTTCCAGTAACTCAGATCTTCTCAATGCTGTTTTTTGGAAAAGTCAGGAACAATGTTTTAGCCTGAAAACTTGTTGGAAACTTTGTGGCAAAAGTCATTACTAGCTCCATATACAATCTTCTTCCTAATCAATTAAGCAAATTAATGGGGAAATATGTCAGAAAATGAGTAGACAGTATAGTAGGGCTTGGATGGGTCAAATCATGAGGCATACATACCTAATTTGGTGAGGTACTTGAAGAGATCAGCTAGAGCCTGACGTTTCCTCAGGTTGATGTGTTTTGCTTCAGATTTCTGCTTCTCCCTCTCCTCACCCTGATGGGAAAAAGAATCACACATTTATCAGTATTTATCTTCACTTTGCTCAGGGACTACAAAATGTTCCCTCATGTAGTAAAATCCTAAATATTGTATCTATAAATTTAATATTTGTGTAAATCAGTGATGTTCTTTGCAAAAGGTTTAAATTTGTGTATAAACTTGGCAACATGCAATTTAATCTGCCTCAAACTGTCCAAAAATATTTAAAATTACAACTTTTGAAACCTGCTAGCTCATTACCCCTAAGTGGTTAGAGTGTCCACCTCGGATGTGGGTGGCCGTGGGTTCAAACCTAGGCCGAGTCATACCAAAGACTTATAAAAATTATACTGACAGCTGCCTCCCTTGACACTCAGCATTAGTGTTAGGACTGGTCAGCCTGGTGTCAGAATAATGTGACTGGGTGGGACATGATGCCACAAGTCTGTGGCATGATGCTCCAGTGCTAGACATCACTATAGACTGCCACACTGCAGACATCATAGCGATGACTAAAAAATTGTTAAAGCTACTTGAAAAATCCAAATCACACACACACACACACACACATGCACACTCACACACATTACCCCTAAGTCTCACTTAATCTGATGCACCTTGTCAAGTCATATCTGCAACAAGAAAATCAGATTATATGCTTACACAACTAAACAATGATGAAAGATGTTTGAACAAATAAAGCCACAGCAGACAAAATGTATTATCCAGACAGTCATTCACTGCACTGAATTCACTTCAACATACCTGCCAACCCCTAAAAAGGTATAATCATACCCTAAGTTGCAAAAATGCATAATTGGAGCATAAAAAGTGTAATCTATGTAGTACATACCATAATTATGATGAACTTTATGAAATATATGATAAAGTTTTTTACATGATCATTAATACCAGAATATAAACATAAAATGTACTGACAAATTTTATATATATATATATATATATATATATATATATATATATATATATATATATATATATATATTTACACACACACAACACTCACTGAGTGATCATAAAGTCAACTCTAAAACTTCCACAATGAGGATGACAATGTGCTCAACCTGAGTCCTGTATTACACCATTCTCATATTCTTCTTTTTAAATTTGTAAAGCACTACGGATTTGTCTTTTTCCTGATCGAACATGTTATAAAGTTTAAAAAGATCCTCTGCCTCTAACATTTCTTGATTCATATAGCACCCCTGAGACACATCAATAAAGCCTATATTACTTAACTTCACACACCAATTTTTTGTAAAGCATAGACTGGTCTGCTATCCAATTTCCTTCATTAATATAACAAATCTGCGAGGCAAGATTTCAAATTGAAGAAACCCATCTGTTTTCTTAGAAATATATAGCTGATATAAATAGAAAATAAGGAAAGTACTTGTAGGTCTATGACAGACAAATATACTCTTATGCTATTCTTACACCACAGTCTTCTAGTTTAGAAAATTCTCAAATTTATACCATTTGTGGAATTTAAGAGATGATAATAAAATGAAGATGACAAGGACCTTCTTATTGCTAATTTTTTTTATTTAACAAGCATAATGATTATGCCAAAAGTGAAATGGTTGTCAGGTATGCTCTAATACACATTGTTCAAATGTATCCCATGACTAGGTGTAAGTAATTACAACAATTTACCTGCGACACCTCCAAGGACTGCAGCTCATGAATAGCCTCTACCAGTTCCCCTAAACAACAGGTAGGATTGAAACTTAATATACATGTGATATTAGAAATATAACTGTTTTAACAGAAATTCAAATCATTGTACTTACTGTGTGTGTGTGTGTGTGTGTGTGTGTGTGTGTGTGTGTGTGTGTGTGTGTGTGTGTGTGTGTGTGTGTGTGTGTGTGTGAATCTGTCTATCTATTAACTTTGGTCTATGTAACATTTTTAATTGCTTTTGTACTAATTGCATTCCTATTAAATTGACAGCAATCTATCCTTTGGGAAAGGAAATTTTGTTGTAATTTGTTTCTCAAAAAAAATACAACTTACCCTATGACATTAACATTGTGAAATTACTCTCTGCTACCTCTGAATCTTGCCCTCCTTAAAAACTGGAAAAAATGCCTTTTTTTTGAAACTTAAAAAAATTACCTCACATTTTTCCTGCCAGGTGCCAGTTGACTACCTGTATCCCAGATGTTTACTAGTTTAAGCTTGAACAAAACCTATAATAGCATTCTCACATTTGCAGGGAAGGGTGGAAGTGATTGACAGAAAGGTGATCTGGTAAATATTTTCAGTGAAACCACCTAATAGGGTAAGGGGAGGTAATCTGTAAGCTACAGCCCTTTGTCAATACAAAATACAGACTAAAAGACTTTTCGAGTCTATGGGAGGGCTGGATTCTGGAGGTAGCAGAAGTAAATCCTGGCATTAATTGATTGGGTAATGTATTTGACAGAAATTTCCTTTCTCCATCAAATGAATTACCCAATCACATTAACATTAGAAGAATAGGTAAGAAGGAGATGGAAATGTCCTAACATGCAACCTCTACTGACATTATTCTGAAGGAAAAAAATTACTGCTCTACTAAAAGGATGAACTTCTAATGTGAAGGTAAGCTAAACAAATATGTTTTTATATGTGTGAGGGTTATCCCTATAGGATGCCACACCTGGCTGTTGTATTATATGTGTGAGGGTTATCCCTATAGGATGCCACACCTGGCTGTTGTATTATATGTGTGAGGGTTATCCCTATAGGATGCCACACCTGGCTGTTGTATTATATGTGTGAGGGTTATCCCTATAGGATGCCACACCTGACTGTTGTATTATATGTGTGAGGGTTATCCCTATAGGATGCCACACCTGGCTGTTGTATTATATGTGCGAGGGTTATCCCTATAGGATGCCACACCTGGCTGTTGTATTATATGTGTGAGGGTTATCCCTATAGGATGCCACACCTGGCTGTTGTATTATATGCAAAAGTTTCCAAGGCGAATCCAGCAAAAGTTGCAAGGTCCTGCCCTGGGCTGCTGTCATGAATGGGGTGCAATAGCTGTCTGAGTACAACTAGTGGCCTGACAAGATTCAGCATTTTCCTTTGCATGGCTATGTCACACAAACAGAAGCTGAGAAAGCAAACTTAGCATGCCAGTCATGTCCACTATGTCTCAAACTGAGGCATTACATTCAAAGGCCAGGCTCATGGAAATCATTCACACTTTGTCAGCTGAAACCTTCACAAGTCATACCTGATCCTTAGAGAGTTCAGGACAAGAGGCCAGCACTTATAGGTTATATCAAACTTTCCTGCCTTAACTGAAGTGCCTTCAACAGCCACCATGAGCCTTCTTTGTGTACTTAAGATAGTATCTGAGGGCATGTTCCAGGTCCTGCAGCTTTGGCTCCCTCAACAGGTCAATCAAGTGAAACAGAAGAATTGTTTGGTGTTGATTGATGGTAAACTGGCTCGTAGCAGTGTGTCCCCAATTGGCCACTGACCATCACAAATTCTCATAGCAAGTGTGTCAGAAGGGCCAGCTGCAGATTGTCCATATGAATGCCACCAAGGTATAACAGATCCACCACCAAATTAAGCAGGAACTGAAGAAACTCTTTCAATGAAATGAACATTCTTGTGAATGCTTTCTCCAATACAAGAATGATATTGTTGATTCATTTTGGAAGAAGAACCAGGCTGACAAGCATTAGAAATTCCATACCTTGATGAACAAAACGTTGAGAAGGGACAAGATCAGGCTTCTCCATATTGATTATCCATCCTAAATTGTGAATGAGGTACTAAAGGTTGTTCATATATAGTCCATCTACAGTACTGTTGCTGTGGATGAGGATATCATAAAGTCAGATATGGGGCTGTCCAATATCTTTGTGGCGGTCCAATGACTGAGGCTGAAGCCAAATGGAAGGTCCTAATTGTGATGCTGGTATCCCATGGTATCATAAATCCCATTGGTGTGGCTGGTCAGATGGCAAGGGTCGTCTTCTGTGCATATGTTGTGAAGCTGTAGGAACTGTTGAACAATGCATGGTTCACCAGTCCAAGATGATAGATTTATGCCTGCCAAAACCATACACTTATTGGCCAGATAGCTGGAACACTTGGTCAGCATCTGAGATCACATACATAAAGTAATATATGATCTGTAGGCCTGGGCAGCTGGGAAAGACAAGACCACATGCCTGTCTTCAATGTTAATAATTCCATGTGTAAGTGGGAATGAGGATTTATGCTCAGTGGTCTGCCAATCTGAGTTAGAAACAGTCCTAGTTTCCTTCAAATCACTCATCAACAATCTCAAAGACAGAACTTGCAGTAGCATGTGTATCATAGGCAATACCAAGATAGCTAAAGTGGAATTGCTTACTGTAACTTCATCAGGATCAAAAGAAAACCCCATTGTTTGTGTTGTTTTAGATATCTTCATTGGAGGTGTGGCTGGCATCTGGATGTCACCAAATATTCTGAATTCTGATGAATGCTTAACAATTTGTGTTCAGATGACTTCAAGCCCATTTGTATTGGCACCTCAACTACCTAAACAAAACATTGGACCAATTGTCTTTGGCCCAAATTGAACACATGCTACATCAGTGTACGGAAGAATATTTCCTGTCTTATGTCTCATGATTTTCTTCAATAACTTTAAAGCATCTGCACTTTTTGCACTTGACTAACATCTCGGCAATGATGAAAGACTGAACAAAGAAGAAAAAGTGCATGCAGCAAATATACAAACTGTTCAAGAAGGCAAACTCACATTACTAAAAAGTACCTCATAAATTGAAATTTAAAAGCAGTGACCACCTGACAGGGGCGTGGGAAGTTAATCTGTAAGAGTTACTTACCTACATGTAAAGGATATATAAATGGAGAAATGTTTTTATTCTTCTTTCATGCAGGGCTGGATTCAGAGGTAGTAACTTCCTAATGTTAATGTGATCAGGTAATGTATTTGACAAAGAAATACGTAAGATCTCATTCCAAATCTAAAGATGTTAAAAACAAAAAGAAAATCTTGTCACTCTAGTATAACTGTTATATCAGTATTTTATGAAAAAAACAATCAAGAATTTTCTGTTTATATAATACCAGTCTGTCTCAAGACAACTCCATAGACCCAGTACCTTTAATGTATCTATGTAACCATCTCTATCTAGACAACTGGGCAGACAATTACCCAGTACATGTTACATATCTATGTAACTGTCTGTATCTAGACAAATGGGAAGACCATCTATATCTAGACAACTGGGTAAATCCAGTTGATTTTATGTATCTATGTAACCATCTGTATCCAGACAACTAGGTAAACCTGGTACATGTAACATATCATTGTAACTGTCTGTATCTAGGCAAATGTGCTGACCCAATATGTGTTATGTATCTAAGTAACTGTCATATCGAGACAACTGTGCTGACCCAATATGTGTTGTTGTTGTTGTTGTAGGGTTTAGCGCCATTTTTCAGCACACGATAGGCTATACATGGCGGCCAGCATTAATGGTGGAGGAAGAACCTGGGAAAACCCCGGAAAGAACCACCAACCCACGAGAACCTTTTGGCAAGCTTTCTCATATACCCACATTGGCCGAATCTGAGACTCGAACCCACACAGATAGAGGTGAGATGGCAGTGATCTGTAATGGAGAGCACTTTAGACCACTCTGCCACACAGGGCCCCCCCCCAATATGTGTTACATATCTATGTAATTGTCTGTAACTAGATAACTGGGCAGACCCAGTATGTGTTACATATCTATGTAAACATCTGTATCTAGACAACTGGGCAGACCCTGTACATGTTGCATATCTATGTAACTGCCTGTATCTAGACAACTGGGCAGACTCTGTACGTGTTACATATCTATGTAACAATCTGTATCTAGACTACTGGGCAGACCATGTACGTTACATATCTATGTAACTGTCTGTATCTAGACCACTGGGCAGACCTAGTACATGTTACATATCTATGTAACTGTCTGTATCTCAACAACTGGGCAAACCCAGTACCTATTACATACCGAATTTACTGCATGTTTTCGGACAGCAAAAAATAATTACTTTTTTTGTTGTCTGAATACATATTAAATTCTTTAATTAGGTGTCCGAAAACAAACAGGGGAAGACAAATTTGTGCCCCCCCCCGTCCGTAACGAAGTTACCATTAGCTCACATGATGATGTGCTGCCATGAAATAAAACAAGCATTTTGTCTAACACCACGGAAAGGATAATGAATGAAAAACAGGCATTACTTGCCTATTTTGTCTATTTGATACATGTTCATCCACCAGAAAAAGCAGCCATACTTGTATTAGAGCCACGACTGTGTGCGTATTTTTCAAAATAACCACCATATTAGTAATCGTGCAATCCAGTTTAACCCTTTACTAATCAGTGATCAATAAAATCTACCTTACAAACGCATGCAAGCTTTATATCTGTGTAATTAAGATATTAATATAAACCAAATAAAAAAAAAATTTGGAATTATAATTCTGAAGATATTTATGACAGAATCATTTTAGTATCGAGAGTAGAAATACCGGTACATGTGTGAGGGCTAATCTTAGAGCACCAAGGATGAGAGGCTCCATATAGGGGTGAGTGTTGTACGGACGCCTAGGAAGGGTAAAAATAAGATGCAAGTTGCAATATACGAGTCGTTAATATGTTGGTATTTTTTTAAAATAAAGGTGACCTATTTGTTGTGGTTCTCTCTTCTTTTTGTTTCACACCTAGGCGAGGATAGCTTCAAAATGAGTAGAGCCTGCCGACTCGAAACAATCAACTGCTCAAAGATTGTTTTGATGCATGTTGGAGATTTCAGGGTGTCTAGGTGATAATTGTTCCTACTATAATTTGTGGGATTTCTCTGACAGGTGTGTTCAGAAATAAAGGGCAGCCATCTGGATTTCGTTAAAAGAGCACACGATGTACCGAACATGTTGAACTCACAATCAATATTTATCGTCTACAAAGAGGTTTATTACCTGTAGAGCAATAACTACATTTAAACCCGTGGTACATAATGCCTTGGGGATAAGGGGTTTGTTTTGTTGCACGATGCCAATGAATTTACTAATCCATACCGACTCTATGATGTATTGTTTCATGATATAAAGCAGGGGTCATGGTTTCTAATCAAAGCCATAACTGTCACACCTGCGTGAAGTGGTTTCGTGTGTAACAATGTCTACACTGACAACCAATCCATGGAAGTTCGTGATCACATTAAATAATTGGCAACCAAATGAAGCGAACTTTGTATAGTTAAATTAATGGCAAACACACTGTGAATTTTGCTTTAAAACGAAGCAGCAGATCTTCTTAGATTGTGTCCGAAAACATAAATTGTAGAAAAAATTATAGTAGAGCAACGTCCGAAAAATTACAAGGCATTTAAATATTATATTTGCCCCAAAAAAACGGTGTCCGAAAACAAACAATGTCCGAAAACATGCAGTAAATACAGTATATATGTAACTGTCTGTATCTAGACAACTGGGTAGAAGCAGTATGTGTCACACATGTAACCGTCTGTATCCAGACAACTGGGTCGACCCTATATGTGTTACATATTATGTAATTGTCTTTATCTAGACAACTGGGTCATCCCTGTACATGTTATGTATCCATGTTGTTGTTGTAGGGTTTAACGCCATTTTTCAGCACAAGATAGGCTATACATGGCAGCCAATATAAATGGTGGAGGAAGAACCCAGGAAAATGCTGGAAAGAGCCACCAACCCACGAGAAGCTACTGGCAAGCTTTCTCACATAACCACATTAGCCGAATCTGAGACTCAAACCCACGCAGACATAGGTGAGATGGCAATGATCCATAACAGTAAGCGCTTTAGACCACTTGGCCACTCAAGGCCCTATGTACCCATGTAACCATCTGTATATGGACAAATGGAGAGATTGGAGGCATGCAAAGAATTTCTCACTTGTGATGTCATAATGTTTATCTATACCTCATACAACATAGATAGTGAAAAGTCTCACAAGAGATAATGACATAGCAACAGTAGTCAATGCTGAATAGATTTTAAAGGAAATAAATTAAATCACTGTATTCAAAATTAATTACAATGAATAAAAAGCATTAAAACAAAAGTCTGACAGCAATCTATTTATAAACAAGAAAGTTATTCCTCTTTTAAAAGAGTATCCAAGGGGAGAAAAGCTTACTGGAATAAATTAATATGGAATTTCTTATAAAATCCAATATGGTGGAAGTACTTTAATAGTATCATTCTACCTGCAAAAACAAGAAATTCATGTCTAATATAATGCCTCAACTTGATTTTTGGTGTACCTGTAAACTCATCTAATGCTACTGTAAGAGTGTCATAGTTCTGCCTACAGATGACCTGATGCCAGTGCTTGCTCCACCTCTTACAAAGGCCTGGCAAGCGGGACTGAAGTGGCAGTCTGTCCATCTGTTCTGCGAGGATGCTGATCGTAGGTATGTCTGGGGTCTGAAATATAAATAAAACAATTTGGTAAAAGCATATGAGCCTGAAAATGTTTTTTCACTTTTTTCTTCTCTTTCCTCACAAACAATATATATGTATATATATCACACTTGGACAATAACACCTGTCACAAGAACATCCCATATTGGGTGCTAATATCTGTGTATAACAGCTGATTTCTACAAAATTTTTAGAGACCCTACAAAAAGGATTTAAAGACACTACAAAAAGGATAGAGACACACTACAGAAAGATACAGAGACATTACAAAAAGGATTTAAGGGGCCCTGAGTGGCCGAGTGGTCTAAAGTGCTCAACGTTACGGATCACTGCCATCTCACCTCTGTCTGTATGGGTTCAAGTCTCGGGTTCAGCCAATGTGGGTATGTGAGAAAGCTTGCCAGTACCTTCTTGTGGGTCGGTGGTTCTTTCTGGGGTTCTCCTGGGCTCTTCCTCCACCATTTATACTGGCCGCCATGTATTGCCTATCTTGTGTTGAAAAATGGCGTTAAACCATACGACAACAACAATAAAAAGGATTTAAAGACACTACATAAAAGATACAGACACTACAAAAAGGATACAGAGACACTACAAAAAGGATATAGAGACATAAGTATTATTTATTTTTCATCTACATTCTTTGCTATTTGATCAGAACTGTATCAAAACTGATTTTATTTTCTTAAAAAAAGAACACATCCAAAATGTGTCATTTCAAAGTTCAAATGCTACTTGTTCTGGAAACATGACTTCTTTATTCAAATCTCAGCCAAAATGTTTTAATCCCCCAAACTGACTTTTCACATAATTAGAGAATGTAGAAACAATGTTTAATGCAGCTATGGTATATACTTGCTTCGGGTCCAATTGCAAACAGCACAGACCCTGATCATCCATCACATTGTACACATGGTCTATCTTATTTGTTCCACAAATTAGACCATACAACTGCAGATCTGCCTGCACATTATGTTATGGCAGAGCTGTATCTGTGCAGCCTGCAGTTGGATCTGATTATGTTAGATTTTTATAAAAGACTGGTAAAAAAAATTATTAATTACTATATAACCATCAGTCTGTATTATCACTCTTAAGTGTGTTCAGATACAATTTGTGAGGAATCATTTATTTAAATTATTTATTGGAATTACAAAATGTTCATTGACTAAAATAATATTTTGGGATTATCCAAATTTATTCACAGACATTCTGGATTATATCATTGTGAGACATCAAGACTGTTGGTACATCAACCTATTTAAGACTATTGGTACATCAGCACATTCAATACTGGAATTTATTTGGAACACTCTATACTTCTGGACTTGTGAGAGAATATTTAGGATTATCTGGGATTTAATTCACAATACTGTAAGTGCCTCTTAAATGTCACTTTGTGTAATTATATTACTTGTCAATTTTACTAAACTTATTAGTATTGATTCACTCTGCTAATTAATTTAAGACCATAGAAAATTGTGTGTTTATATATATATATATAGTTACAACTCTATGGTCACAAACTGTGACAGAAAAAAAAGCAAAACCAACAAGTTTTGTAAAACTTAACAAACAATTATCAAATTTATAAATGAAAATGCGAGAGGAATTTACAGTACTATTAAGCAAATCAAAACTAAACCTTACAATGGTCTATGAAAGTTCTAAATGGATGAAAAGTTCCCTATAAATTTAAAAACCATAAAATGTACTGGTCGTCCAAGAACTGTTAAGATGGCATTAAGTAGCAGGATAATATTATAGTCCAAATGATGAGCACTTTTATTACCTCTGAACAGTCCAAACAAATGTTTTTCCTCTCGAACAATATCTAAGTACAACATAAAATGCGTCTGCAGAACACAAGAAATGTGAATGACTCCAAGATTAGAATGAAACTGATTGCTAAGTTCTCTCTTTATATACACTGTTTATTGCGACTATTTTTCACAATACACCCCATGTGACAGAATACACTACGCAATTTGCCTGGCCCATTCATGTGACCTAGACCAACGAATGGGAAGTTACAGAATTATTCTAGAAACTTTGAAACTTCATCAGACACTGAGAAATTAAGCCGTAAGTGCCATTTAAGTCTTATTATTAAGATTATTGTTAATAATTGTCACACATATGGAAGCATCTATATATAGGTCCTATGTAATACTAAACTCTTAAGACACTCAGGTCATGAATGCATTCCCCTGCTTTTATTACACAAAAAAAAATGCTTGTTTTCTATTACACTGGTTTTAAAATTAGGGTAGGCAGGTCATTTTTTTAACATTATATATATTTAATGTGATTTTGCTTTACAATTTTTTTTTTAACCATGAGGATATAAATGCTAGGCTTGGTGATCAGAAACATTTCTTTTTTTGGCCTAAGAGTATTATGAATCTTTGGCAACCATTTAATGTAATTAAGACAAAGCTGTATACAATACCTGATAAGCGAGTAATCTTGTAAGCAAAGCCTGCTGATGTTGTTTAAGTGCTTGAAACCAGGTGGCACCACTTGTTTCCATGGTAACAAAACTATCTTTCTCATCCAAAATCCCCTTCACTGGCTGCTTCAGAATGTCCTATAAGAAATCAAGAAATTACAGCCACAAGATTTTTACAATGAGAAAGTCAAATTAATGTCCTCTGTAGCATTAAAAAAGTACTCATACTGGCTTTCTGGTAATAGATTTTTAAATCTAATACCACAACATTGGAGATGGTAAAACATGCTTGGTTTTGACTCATGATAGTGTGGCTTGGAACAGAGATACCAAAACATAACAATGTCAGGAATTCTAGAGTCAGTTCTTCAGAATCTAGGCAGCCTGTCAGATAAAACATTCTTTAAATATCAGAGACTTCTAGATTTGTGCTGCATATTCCCATGAGACTATACATACATAGCCAGTAACAAATAAGGTCCAATGAAAATTAATGATAATGAATTCCTTCAAACTTTTTATCCAAAACAATAAGTAAAAATATACTTGGGACCCAGGAAAGGCACTTTGGAGACAGAATAGTCACCAATAGATGCATTTTGGAAGGTTGTATAATTTTTGCATGAACTCTCTGTGTAGTCAGAATACCCCTGCATAAATGTTAAAAACATCCATCTTCCTGGGTGCCATATATATTCAAATGGAACAGCCTAATCATAAACATTACTTTTAGTTTTATCATTATGAGTCTTTTTGACTGTGATTACTGATACAGGTCAAAGCCTTCTATACTCCAGGACTTCACCCTTGAATCACACACAAGTGCATGATTTACACAAGTGTGTGAACCTTTAGTGAGCCTCCCCCAAGGGCACCCACATGCGAAGTTACCTTACTAGGTGCCGCAGTAATGTCAATACAATACTGGGCAGATTGAAATACAATGTCAAACAGTTACTTGATATTCATTTAGAGTAAATCAATTACTGTTTTGGGTTACTAATGCCAACTTCTTTATCTGTGCACAAAGTTATCAGTGGTTATCCATTTCTACAAGCAGTTTCAAAATCCGTCATGCTAACAATTTTATCTTCAATATCTGAGTAGAGTTTACTGATTGTATTGAGACTGCTTTGTGCTTCCAGGAGATGTTATGAACAGACACGTATTCATTAATGCAGCCATACAAAAAGTATCTGACCAGCATGTCCAGTCACACCTCTTACTAATGATATGGTTCCACAATAATTTCAATTAGTGAACCTGTAACTGTTGCTGTGGTTGTGATTCCTGCCACATGCAGACCAATGGTGGTTGCAATGGCAAATCTACAAATAGTGTCTAAGGCCACACATACAAGTTTGTATTTCATGAGAGGTGCAGTTCTCTTGGTGTTTTCATCTTGCAACTGTTGTCCTGTTTCAATTATATTTTCACAATGGTTAAACTGAGTGTCTTTCATAATTCTTCTATTAATAACATGATCACATATAATACGTATATCACGTATAATTGCTTTACAATCTTGCCCTCTTCAGGTGCAATATATACGTGCACTTCCAACCAATTACCGTTTTTTACTGGTACAACTGTCATGCAATCAGAGAAAATATTTACTTTGGGAATATTGAAATTCCCGGCAACTGTATTGTTGGGTCTAGCATTATGTTCGTGTAAACCATACTGATTACACCAATGAATAATGTCTGAAATTATCATTCCCTGTTTTGCCCATAAACTGTTACAGTGGCATATTACCATTGATGCCATCAGTGAATGGACACAGTCCACAGTAAGCAAAACCCACTAGTAGAGCATTTGTGCAAGAAATTGTCTTGGGGAAATTATATGGTGTGTTTGAGATCCTTTATAACAACAATCCAGGAACTCCTTTTGCTTTCTCAATATTTTTAACTGAACAAAACCATAACTGAGTATAATTTGGGTTGCAGTCTTATGCATTCTTCAACAGGCTTTCCTGAGCACTCACCCTCAAATTCTCTTACAACTTTTTTGTTGGTGTTACTAAACAGGAGATGATCTTTCAGATACTAGCTGGTATCAAATTCATATTTCAGACTTGATTCAGCCATGTCCATGTACATATTATTGGTTGTGATGTGGATCAGCAATGAGTCCATATCCATGTGCGGCATCATGATGTTATTATTATACAGTTTGATCTTGTTGTAATAGAAACCATACATGAGTAGTTTCGACAAGTCTAGTATTGAGGCAACCAACAAAGATGGATTTTGCCAACTTCATCTTGATTTTTCTACCATGTACAGCAGTAAGCACACCATCAAATGCTAGGTCCGAAATCAGCTTTGAGTTTCTCTTGATCATTGTCTCGAACAAGATCAGCAAATTTTACATTGTTTAGTCAAACATGGCATTGTTCATTAGTTTGAAAAAGTCAAATTTAAAACTCATTGGTTGCCATGATATGATGTATGATATCATACAATGATTTTTCATGCATTTCTCATACAAACCTCGCAAGTATACATCATTGTTGTTCCAAAATAATTCCTAAGTTGATTAATTTATCAAGATGTTATGGAGACATTTTAGAAAAATCATACAACATCTTTTGAACCTATGTAACAAATCTTTTTCATGCATTTAAGAGAAATAATGATTTGATCTTTTTTATGAGATTACAACAATATTTTGTTCAGGTAATGTGATTTCCACATTACATACATTCATAAATCTTTTCAAAATTCAAACATGTCAACCTATGAACTTTTATGATATATATGCTGTGACAATCCCTAATACATTCTCACAGCCTCTATCAATATCTTTTAGAGATGAAATTCTCTCACAATCTCTGCAAAATATATTGAATAGAATTATAGCCAATTTCAATATAAAATATTACCACACACAAAAAACATTCACCGTGAGATATATAGTATAGATCAATAACAATATAATCTGATAGCTACAGACATGCCAACCACAGAAAACGTTTCTGAAGGACACCACCACCAAAAATTTGGGAAACAGCTTGAAAATGAGGGACACAAGTATGTTAGCATGAATAAACATAATAAATTCTCTAAAAACATCAATAAATACTGGTAATGCATGTTTACAGTATATATATTTATATATAAAATTTAGTACCCACCTATTTACAATATATACAAATATAAAAAATTCAGGTCCAGGACTACTCACTACATCGTATGGGACCTGTAGTAAAAACTTTTCAGGTCCTGCGACTCCTTCTTAGTCTTGATCCCGTCTGTAGCCATCCCTGGTCTACATTTTAAAATTTAAAAAAGCCTCTACAGTCTCTGCACTCAATTTACTCCCGAACTCTGTTTGATTTTTCTCATGAGGGTTAAAACTCACTCACAGTGTGCAGATGAATGAGGTTTTGTTATTAATGAAAGCATTATTTTTGGCATTATTTTGAAGACATCATTTCCATTTTGCTTCAACTTGCTGATAGCAACCCAGGTTACATCTCTTCTATTTCTCAGACTGTAATACTAGCCACTATTTCTTTAATGATAGCAGTTCCTTTTGATCTGCCACAATAAAAATGCTCCACAATGTCTGAAGAAACTAAGCTCAACTTTAAAAGCCTTTGAAAATGTATCAGGTGCACTCATAGGCAGATTGAGATCATTAATAATATCTACTAACATAGCTTTGGTTCTAAAAATGTCTAACTTCGGCATAGCAGATGCATTCACACTAGATCCAACATGTGATGGAAAAAATCCAACAATTTTCTTCGAGTGTTTAACTTCTTTTTCAAGGTCATAGTGTCTTTTTCCTGAAATTTGTCTGTGCATATCAAACATTCCTCCAGACTGTATTGAAAATTCACAACTGCAGATGTTACAGTAAGCGCTTGTGTCTGCATTTTGTCTGGGCTTTATGAATTCATACTCATCAGTAAATTCTTTACAAAAAAAATTGTGAGCATTTTTTCAATGTAGGTTTTGTATCACTTTCATTGATATCTAATTGTTTTTTAGCAGCCATGATTTTTTGTCCAGAATCAAAAACACCACCTAGAAAACAGAATTTGAAAGAAGAATCGCTGAATGCTGACTAGTAAATTATAACCGCATCGGAATACACGTGTTTGCAATGGCTATTTAATCCACTAAGTATGCACCGAGTTGATAATTTCCTGTTCACCATTTGGTGATAGCATTATTTTATAACATGAGGATTTTTATCCCCACTTTTATAGATTTTCAATGCTAAATGCATATTTGCAGGACACTAAGGCAAATTTTGGCATTTTGCAGGACATGTACATGTATGGAAAATACAGGATGGTAGGCATGTCTGTAGCTATATATTCTCACACAGAGAAAACAATTTCTGCATAATATATTTTATGCAGTGTAATCACTGTTAGGTATCTACAGAAGTGCATTGGCCTGACTGCAACACCTATTACAGTAACTTTGCATGTGGGTGCCTTGGGGGAGGCTCAGCACATGTTAGTGCACATGCATTCAAGTGTGTGATTCAAGGGTAGTGATTCAAGGGTAAAGTCAGGATATATAGAAGGCTTTGACCTTGATCTGTAAGCTTAGTTCAAAAGCCCCATAATGATGCTAATGATTTCCATACTATTATCTAGATCTGGATCTTCCATTCATCTCTGCTAACATTTTTCACCTATTTAGCTTAGTCTATCTAGCTGACTTGCATCTTATTTTGCTTTTTTACACAGAATTAAAATGAGAAACAAAAGTTTATGTACCAGTCTATCATACTAGTGCTTAAAAAAATTTCCATGTGCCTCATAGTGGGTTACCTCCCCTATAGCACAGAAAAAGCCATAGACACCACATGCAGAAATCTGTCTGACACTACATGCAGAAATCTTTCAGAAACTTACAATTAGTCTTTTTCTCAAATTTATCTTGCCTTAAGAAGAATTTGCTAAATGCAATAGGAAACAGAACATTTAAAGCTTAAGCTGGCAGATCTAGCAGTGTTATAATAAAAGTACAGATCTTTCCACAAAAAAAATTGCTGAAATAATGGGAATGTTTTAAAACAAATGATTCATGCAAGCAGTAGAGTTATTTATCATTTCATGTTATATGGGAAGCTGTTTGGTACTTTTCTTCCTACCTGTTTCCATACAGAAAGTCCTGGTCAAGGTTTTTTCCATACAAATGTGACTTTCTGGAAATTTTGCACATTCAGAATATGGAATCTTCAATACAACTTTGCAATAATTGAGAAAAATTTGGAATGGCTTGCATCTCTGTTGGGGAGAGAAGTGGCAGTATGACAGAATGAAGAGGAATCAAAGAAACTAGATTTCAGAGCTCTGTTGGGATAGAGATGACAGTATGATAGAAGGAAAGGAAATCAAAGTAGTAAGATCTGTGTTGGGACTAGAAGTGGCAGTAAGAAAAGAGGAAGAATTACAAAAGCAAGATCTCTCTTGGGGTTAGAAGTTCCACTATGGCAGAGAAACCACAGATGTAAGATCTCTGTTGGGGATAGAAGTGCCAATGTTGGGAAGTGGCTGTATAATAAAAGGAGGTGGAATCACACACGCTAGATCTCTGTTGGAGATATAAGTGGCAGCTATGACATAATGAGGAAAAGAAATCAAAGAAACAAGATCAGGACATACATCTTGGCTGCAAATCCTAATTTTTCAGACTCATCAGATTTAACTACTGAAACAAAATTAAGGAATAAACAAAATTTACCAAATTTCAGACACACAGTATTGCACAGCTATTACACCAACAGCTCATTCCCACCTGATAAATGATGACAATGGATACCAGCCAAACATGGTTGCATAATGATGTTTTATTCAGTGTTAAACATTTTGTACTCCAAAAATAGGAGAGATTGTCAGAGAATTGTAGTCATTCATTTGCCCAAGACTAGTTCTAAAAGCATATTGTCTATTAGTTTGGAATTTAAATAACTGTCTCCAAACTGTTCCATTTAAACATACAAGGTACACTGGGAAGGCACTTTGCTAAAAATATATGCCAGGGAACACTGATTATTCAGTATAAAAATGACACCAACTTCTAAGTTTCATCTATGGGTGACTACCCAATATTAAAACTCCTTTCCCAAATATATTTTACTGGAACAGACCTCCCTTCCTTTGTCATTGTTTCAGAAGATTATGTTCAAAATGTTTCATTTCAGCTCAACACAGAGACCAAAGTATTGATTTTGGCAGTATTTTACTTACTTGGTTGGATTTAATATATTTTCTGTATTTCAAATTTAGCTCTACTGCTTGTTCTACTTCAATGTAATGGCAAGAGCCATGCTATTAAAATGGGGATTAATGGTCATAGATAGTTCCAAATAAAAATTCTAAATTTAACTTATTTGGTGTGATTCTTCAGGGATAAGTATGATAAGGAAACAGTTAGCCACACTGCTGTTCATCTTTGGCACTTGTGTACAACAAGAATCAGTGGTGGGGAGCATGTTCCCTCTAAAAGCCCTGCCAAATTGTAAGGGAAAAAACACCATGCCTTAAAAAAAACTGTTCTCTTCTGCATAGTAGATTTGTTGTCTGTCTCTAAGAAAGAAGCAAATTCAATGCTGGACAACAGCTCAGAACCAGAAACTTGTCATGGAAATCACTGAGAGATATACACAGTATCTTTGCCCATATACAATAGACACATTACCTGGAACCGTTTCATGTACTTGTGAAGAGTTCTGTGTGTCTTCTCTGTCGTCTGCTTCAATGACCAGTAGTTCATATCTGACCAGCGGGCAATTTTCACAAAACCCTACAGAAAAACGTAAACGGAATTGTAATTCTTCAAAATGATCCTGGCAATTAATGCTGTAAGAGTAACGGATATGTCAGATCAAGATAAATAAATTTTATAACATGTTTAGTCTCAAAGATGATTTTGAACAATATGTTTACAATGTTGTTTTTTTTAATCTACCTACTCCATGTCAGATTATGTAGATCTCATTTAAAACACCTAATCCATGTCATATTATGTTTCTATTACAAAATTCAACAGCATGTGCACATAAGAGATTATTGCCATCATCATATATTGTCTAAATTGGTGGCTTTGTACATACTGTACATTAGTGCCACCTCGCACAAATGAGAAGAGATTTATTGGTGTTCATTTTAGACCGTACATTGTGTCATTTGCTCCATATTTGTCATCTTTTGATCAAGAATGACGCCCCATTGGCATCAATAGGGTGCATGAAACAGAACCCAGAATACAAAGATAAAAGACTGCACTGATTAATTTCAGACTAAATTAATCAAGTACATCCAAAGCTGGCTTACAGAATACAATGTTCCTTGCAAATCAAGCTAAAGATAATCAATTTCGCTGGTTGACAGCAATGTTTTACTGATTTTGCTTAGCTTGGGTGCCAATACAGAGCACATAGTCAATGAACAAGACATATTTTCTGCAAAAACACTGTCTTTTCCAAGTATAAAATATTTACTCAAATGTTCAAAATAAAATATAAAAAGTGGGTTGTTATTCAATCATGAAAAAATTATTTCCCTTAACAGAAGACCAATAGAAGTGGAGGCTGATAATGAAATGTTTGAACTTTCAAGAATAAACAAGAAACTAGTAATGATATTTTCAACCCCCATAAAAAAAATTACATCCCTTTTTCACCTGATAATGTCCTTAGGCCCCACTATTTGCCTATTTGCATTTTTGGAAGTAATTCTGGATTTATACTATCTCATATTGTATGTCTTCAACCCCCAATACTAAATATAGTCTAATCTCCTCACAGTAATTATAAGTGTACCATATTGCAATCAATTTATGATTTTTCTTTGTCGCCTTACAAACATCTCCTTTGTGGTTTGTTACCTTCATCTCCTTCTCCAAAGGTTTTCTGAGCCTTGTCAATTCATCTTGTACCATGGAGGAGAACTGGGAATAGAACTGGTACAAGTTCCAAAACAATGACATCAACATACCTGAAATGGCAATATCAGAAACAATTTATCCAGACCAATGTCTTGGAGAGATAACCACCACATTAATGAATTCAACAAGCATTTATTTCAAATGAAATGAAACAGTGCCTATTTTATACACTAGGCTGGAACTAAACAGCATGGTAAATAACACAGTCCCTGCAGTAAGGCTATGGTTATCTCCCAAATTACAGGTATGATGACTGATAAATGATTAGCATTAAGGCGGTATAAAGTGTTGTCAGTTTCAGTTTGAAAATACAAAGTTTTAACATAGAGTGACCTTGCTAATTTTAACACAATGTTTTAACAAAAAAAAATAGCCTTGTTAAATCCAATACAATGTTTTAACAAAAACAGCCTTGTTAAATTCAATAAAATATTTCAACAAAAAATAGCCTTGTTCAATCCAATACAATTTCAGACCTGCGAACCCTAACAAAACCTTCTTAGTGAGGCAGGCAAATCTTTTCCGCAAGTTAGACCAGTTTCCAAGAAGGTGTATCAAATTATCATGTATTGCTATTGTCAAGCTTGCAAATATCCATTTAAAAGTCCAAAAACATGATTCAAGAGAAAAGCAGCAATGATAAACATTGCATTTAACTAAAAAGCTTGCAGTTTCAAACCATATGAAGCTCAATGGCTTTCTTCTATCTTTCAATGTAATGTAATCCTTAACAAGAAATATTAAATTTCAAGTGGTGACAGCAACCATCCTTCCTGCCATGAGACATACTCAATCAACACAGGATGTCCAATAAACGTAATTATTGTCCTTCCTGATATTTTCCCCAAGAATCCAAATACTCCTTTTAATTCTTCATTACCAACTATTAAAACTTTTTAAGAGATTTGTTGTCCATTTTGTCCAGAAAATGTATCACTTGTTAAATCCAATTTTACAAAATTCTAATAAGCAACAGTTTGATGATGAAGACATTTTGCATCACAAAATACATTCAGTTTAAAGCATCTGAGGTACTCCTGTAAAGTTACTATGGTTCCCTGAATCTAATATGAAACCTGGATCCAAATCGAACATGGGCATGCCAGAATCCGGATTTGACCATAATTTTATTTCCATAACTTGTACTTTTTATTCTTTAAGTCCATATTACATGGATCATTTCTGTAAGACTTATGGCAAAATTATAATGGTTGGCAGGACTGTAATGTTTTAATGAAAAAAAACCTTGCTAAATTCATTACTATGTTTGAAGGAACAGTAGCCTTGTTAATTCAAAACAATGTTTTCACAAATAACAGCCCTGTTAAATTCAAGAATAACAATGGCATTTTATAAACATTAAGTTATACTAATCAGATATTGTCTTATTTTTCCTACAAAATGGGATGAATATGACTTTTCACATAACTGACATTGTTCACCATCTGAACACTAGATATTATTAATTAAATAATCACTGACACTGTCCACAATCTGAATACTTGATATTATTAATTAAATAATCACTGACACTGTCCACAATCTGAATATGAGATATTATTAATTAAAACAATCACAACTTTTCAATTTTCAAAAGCTTCATACAGCTCTATGTTCAAATAGTGACCATTCTGAGAAAAATTACCTTGTAAAGGTGTGATTTCCAGGGTAACCAGGTGACAGTGGTAGGCTAAAAGCATGTCAAGTCGCACCTGGAAATCTCCCAATGAGGACTGCTCTACAAACTGCTGTAATGTCTTTACAAGCTCTAATTGCCCAGGACCACTGGATTCTCCCTGTGAGTGAAGATTCATTATAACAGGTGACTGGTTCATTAAAATTAAATCTTGGTTCTGCAACTTTATATTAATAGAACAAATTTGTCGGAGAGAGTGCTCAAGCAATTATCTTCATGTATGCAAATAACTGCTTATAAAATAAAGGTATGGACACAACTTCTCACTAATACAAACTATACAGAAAGACAATACATACAAGAAACAGTACTGTATTGTTACTAGTTTCCCAGTACACCACTCTCTTGACAACTCCTGCCCAGATATTTCACGAACCCACTGACAACATGGGGTCAGGTGTGGGTGCCATTCATTTTCACTAGGAAATACCAACAAAATTGGCCCCTATTTGTTGTATGTGAAGAAAATCGCAATAAAAATTGGTAAATGAAACCCTGATATATCACTCATGCAGTCTGTTTTTGTACTCAATTACACCTGAGATACTGAGGGAGAAGTGTATGATGATTGAACCGAGCAGCACCCATCATAGCATTCTAAGCCAGAATTTTGCAAGACTTGCATGTTCAGCCAATGATCAATGCAGTGATGTAAAGTGTAAGACCTTAACCCCAAGGTCAAAAGGGTGAGCAAACATGTCACAGAATAAATTGTCTCTGCTAAATAATGATTCATCAAAAGTATTAACAAATCTTAAAAGGGGTTTACGAAATATAAGAAAGTGTAAACACTCTGACCAAAATTGTAGTGCAGATTTTCTTAGGGTGACCTTTACCCCTAAGGTCAAAGAGGCAAGCATGCATCTCCCAGAATAAACTGTTTTAGCTTCATAATGATCCATCCTAAGTATGAACAAAAACCACAAAAAGCATTATGAAATATAAACAAATAAAAACCCTTGAAGTGAAACATAATACAAATTTTCCATGACTGTGTTCTTGACTCTTAGATCAATGAAAGGGAGCGACACATGTCACAGTATGAATTGTCTTAGCAACATAGTGATTCATTCCCAACAAGACAAGCTGACAGTGATTCATTCCCAGTATGACAACAGTGATTCATTCCCAATATTACAACAGTGATTCATTCCCAACATAACAACATAGTAACTTAATCCCAGTATGAATAAAATCTATCAAAGGGTTCAGGAAATAAAGACAAAGATAAAAAAGAAACTAAAACCCTAATACAAATTTACTGACACAGATCTTGACCCTAAGGTCAACATGGCAAGCATGTATGAGACAGATTGAATTTTCTTAGCTTCAAAATGATTGTGAAGGGTTTGATTGTGGGGTGTCATGATTGGGGTTGGGTGCTCCCAATATTTTATTTAAACTATTGTAAAAGTCCCACCCAGGCTCGATTTTGGTTGGAAGTTGAATTAGTGAAAGATAAGTGTACAGCTCCGAGCCCCCAGTCAGCAATGCCGATGGTTAAATGATTAAATATATAAAAAAGGGTGAAATTCAATGAATAACAATTTAATAACAATTCAATAGTCAAATGATTCAAATTTCCGAAGTACACTCCTTCCGCTCGACCCTTTAATAGCTTATTGCATAACTTGATTAGTAGTGTGAGATAGATTTCCACCTGTCCTTGTATTCAACTCATCTGTGTATTCTTCTCTCCTATCTCCCAATTCCTTCTTCTCTTCCTCCCTGACTTCCTCCAAATTCCTTCTCCTCCTCCTCCTCTACTTTTCTACACTCGTTCTCCTCCTCAACCACTTCTCTATACTCCTTCTCCTCCTCCTCCACTTCTCTATACTCCTTCTCATCCTCCTCCACTTTCTCCTCCAGACTACTTTTCCTCCTCATCCACCTTCTATCCACCTTCCCTGACCGACTAGACCTTTGTCAACTCCGACTGCTCTGCTAGTCTTACTTCCATTTCCACCTCTTGAAGACTTGGAACTCAACTGAACCGGAAGTTCTGTCCCCCAAAAAGCTTCCTGTGAAAACGCAAGGATGGTACAATATTTTTCCTTAGCTCTTTCATCTCATACTACACACAGCCCATCATCAGATAGTGGCTATTAAATTTTTTCGGTCATGCATTCATTCACATCGAGATACTCATATGTTCTTGTATGGTAAAACAATGTCATAATACAGCACGGTATCAATTACTTCTTATACATACATCAATAAATTGCATCACATCAGTACATACTCCTAATCCCATTATATTAAACAATATCACAAAAATCAGACACATTTCTTTACATTACAACTCATACAAAGTATACAAATATTCAAATATCCATGCTCTGATATATTCATACATTCATAGTAACTAATCTTACGCACTTTAACATTTTCCAAACTCACAATTCAAGCATGCATAAATTCTAACATAACGCATTAATTAATGGACTGGTTTACTGCAAAGTAACCTAATAGCAAATTACAAAATTAATTCTGACCACAAGCTAACAATCTACATAATTCTCTACGTAATACTCAAGCCCATTTCTCAAATAAGCATGTAAATGAAACACTACAAAGGTAATTCTACATACTAAACGATCCCAGTAATTAAGTATACATCCTACAAATAATTACAATTATGATGCCATAATATTCTGCAAAAATCGAGCAAATAACTTACTGACCTTTCAAAGCTTTTCTTCCCTTAGAATCTGTTCTAAGTTTGACCGCCAAATTATAAGTGGCTTCTTGGAGTGACCCTATTTCTTCAGAAATCTTCCCAGGAGAAACTAACTTTTTGCTTGCAAGGTATGAAGTTATAATTCGGATCTAAATTGTAATCACACCCTCTATCTCAATTCCGATTGGATGTTGCTGTGAACCGATCCAATCAAACTTAGCAGACAATGTCCTCTCGCTGTCTGTCCATCTAGGGATGGATGAGAACATGCCCCGTTCACCCCGCGGGCTTCCCTTTGATCCTAACCTAACCTCTTAACACCTAGGTGTGATGATTACAAGCCTTTGTCTAGTTGGCACGGTCTATCACCTGGCTGGTGGGTCAAAGTAACCTTGCATAAGGGATTAACACTAGCCTGCGGCAGTCTTTAGACATCAAACACATGTCTGTAATATCCCAGTTTATACACGACTTGATAGCTGGGCTGAGCAAACGTGACAATGATTCATGCCATGTATAAACAAAATCCAATGAGAGGTTTAGGAAAAAAAAGAAAATGAAGAGCTTTAACAAAATCTTCACACAAATTTTATATTATTTTGCTGTGACAAAAGTTCAAAGGGAAAAACAAGCATGACACAGAATGAATTGCCTTAACTTCAAAATAATTCGTGCAAAGTATGATGAGAATTCATCGAGCAGTTTAGGAAATATATGCAAATGAAAAGGATTTAACCAAAACCATAAGAAAATGCTTAAGCCAATGCCACAATGAAAGTGACCATAAGTCTTGCTTTTCCTCTATTGTCTTGATAAAAAAGAATTTGTCATGGATGTTTCATCAATGTATACACATCATTGAAAAGGAGCTTATCATGGATGTTAATTTATGTATACACATGTATGACTGGAAAGGAGCTTATCATGGACGTTATATTGATGTATACACATGTATGACTGTAAAGGAGCTTATCATGGATGTTACACTGATGTATACACATGTATGACTGTAAAGGAGCTTATCATGGGCGTTATATTGATATATACACATGTATCACTGTAAAGGAGCTTATCATGGATATTATATTGATGTATACACATGTATGACTGGAAAGGGGCTTATCATCGATGTTAATTTATGTAAACATATGTACCATTGGAAAGGAGCTTTTCATGGATGTCACATTGATGTATACACATGTATCATTGGAAAGGAGCTTATCATGGATGTTAATTTATGTATACATATGTATGACTGGAAAAGGGCTTATTATGGATGTTACATTGATGTAAACACATGTATGACTGGAAAGGGGATTATCACAGCTGCTACACTGATGTATACACATGTATCATTGGAAAGGAGCTTATCATGGATGTTAATTTATGTATACATATGACTGGAAAGGAGCTTATTATGGATGTTACATTGATGTAAACACATGTATGACTGGAAAGGGGATTATCACAGCTGCTACACTGATGTATACACATGTATCATTGGAAAGGAGCTTATCATGGATGTTAATTTATGTATACATATGACTGGAAAGGAGCTTATTATGGATGTTACATTGATGTAAACACATGTATGACTGGAAAGGGGATTATCACAGCTGCTACACTGATGTATACACATGTATCATTGGAAAGGAGCTTATCATGGATGTTAATTTATGTATACATATGACTGGAAAGGAGCTTATTATGGATGTTACATTGATGTAAACACATGTATGACTGGAAAGGGGATTATCACAGCTGCTACACTGATGTATACACATGTATCATTGGAAAGGAGCTTGTCACGGATATTACGCTGATGTATACACATGAATTATTGTAAAGGAGCTTGTCATGGATCTTACATTTATGTATATACATGTATCACTGTACAGGAGCTTATCTTGGATGTTAATTCATGTATGCATATGTATCAGTGAAAAGGAGCTTATCATGGATGTTACATTGATGTATACACATGAATCATTGGAAAGGGGATTATCATGGATGTTACATTTATCTATACATATGTATCATTGGAATGGAGCTTATCCTGGATGTTACACTAATGTATACACATGTATCACTGTAAAGGAGGTTATCCTGGATGTTACATTGATGTATACACATGTATCACTGTAAAGGAGCTTATCATGGATGAAATTAGTTTTTGAAATAATTAATATCACCCACAAAAAAAATAATCTGTTGAACTATGATCATATTGGTCATAATGAAATTCAAAGATAGTAAATTGAAAAAATGAAATTCAAAGATACTAAATTTAAAAACTAAATCATGAATTCTTCATGAACCTACATTTAATCTTGGTTTTAACTGTACAGTTCACATAAATATTTATCAGCGTACATGTACAGATATTATTGGTAATAAGAAATTATTTGATCTGTCATTGTAACCTGTTTGTTGTTTGTTTTTCAAAACAATACAACCAAATACACCTGAAAAATTCTTACTTTGTTGCTCTTTTTGCCTTCACTGGTGCTGTGACCCTGAACATCACCCTGAGGGTCATTACTTTTGCTCTCATCCTGGAGAGCAGCCATTATGATTTGATACAAGTAGAACCACCATTTGCTAGCCTGTTGATGAACTTTCTTCAATTCATTGTCTAAAGCCTTATTCCAGCAGCTGCAACCAAAAACATATAAAGTTTAACTGATATGAATATTAAATGTATGTGGCACAGAAATTTATGCAGAGGTTTTACTATCAGAAGCCAAAAATACTTTGATGAATGGGTATTACCATCTGAACCCAAAGATTATTTCATGTTACAGTATTACAATCATAAGACAGATATTATTTCATGTTACAGTATTACAATCACAAGCCAGATATTATTTCATGTTACAGTATTACAATCATAAGCCAGATATTATTTCATGTTACAGTATTACATCAGGAGCCAAAGATTCTTTGATGAAGGTGTATAACTATCTACAGCCAAAGATTATCTGATGCAGCAGTATTAAGATCAGGAGTCAAAGATTTCTGATCATACAGTATTACCATTTGAATCCAAAGATTACTTGATGCAGGGGTATTAAGATCAGAAGTCAAAGATTTCTGATCATACAGTATTACCATTTGAATCCAAAGATTACTTGATGCAGGGGTATTAAGATCAGAAGTCAAAGATTTCTGATCATACAGTATTACCATTTGAATCCAAAGATTACTTGATGCTGGGGTATTAAGATCAGAAGCCAATGATTCTGTGATGCTGGGATATTATGATCATAAATTAAAGATTCATTTATGCAGCAATATTACCATTGGGAAGCAAAGATTCTTTGATATTACAGTATTACATTAGATGGCAAATATTCTTTGATATTAGAGTATTACCATCAGAAACCAAAGTATCCTTCAAATATCTGTAAAAAATTAATTTTGGGAAGAAACTTTTTCCCTCTAGAAATATACAAGTATTGATATAAATTAAATTTCTAATACATATTTTATTATGTTTATCACTAAAGGCAAACTTTCTTCATCACGCTGTCATTAAATTAGTTTTCTAACATATTTCAAACATGTTTTCCTATTAAACTCATGTCAGATATTTTATAGTATTTTCATTAGTTTCTTAAATGTGAATCCCATGTTGATGTTTGGTCACATGACCATGCTCTGTATAAGTTCCATCTCATGCATTTGCCATTATTAGAGAGAGAAAGATGTAGGGTAGATATATGGAATGTTTTCAAACTACAGTTGTAACAAACAATATTTGTTTTAATGTTGATGCAGTCCAATGTATTCTGACTGCTCACATATTGTTGCTTAAGTGCTTGCTTAGGCATGGTTTATACACAGCAATAGGTGACCCATTTGCTACCATTCCTGCAAATAGTCCGGTATGCAATCTCCATTCACCACAGACAGAAACAATCTGCCTCGTCTTGCCACCATCCTCCAGGCCATCAAAAAAACCCATGGTTCATCTGCAAAACTGCGCAAGCCTATTACATACAATATCCTGACAAGCATTTGTACAATTCTGCGAGGACGAGTATTTGACACACACACGGATTTGCTGTTGTTGACTGACTGCATAGTTGCTTTCTTCGGATTTCTGAGATGTGGGTAATTCACTATTCGGGATTCCTTCGATCCAACTGTTCATCTCTGTGTTGGCGATGTCCACTTCCAACTGGAGACTGCTTTTCTCAAGTTGAAATCATCAAAAAACGACCCTTTCCGTAAGTGTGTGACTGTTCAGTTACATGCCACAGGTCGTGCTATATGTCCATACTCTGCTATGAAGACTTTCATGCAATTCAGGAGATGTTCATTACCCTAGCCATATGACCCACTTTTCCTTATGGCTACAGGTCAAGCCTTATCGAGAGTTGTTTTCCTTCATCACATGCGACTTGTCTACTACAAGATGGGAATGGACACTTCCCAGTATAGTGGCCATTCATTCCGTTAAGGGGCAGCTACTTCAGCAGCGGCGGCCCGGCTGGAAGACCATATAATCAATGTTCTAGGCAGGTGGTCTTCGGATTGTTACACAAGATACATTCGCACACGTCACAGTACTATCCAGGCAGCGCAGAGGGCCATGGCCATGGATGCAGATAGTAGTACACAGCGACCATGATCATCCTGCATTCAACATACAAGGACGGTCCTGCCATCTTGGGTGCGTTCTTCTGGTTCCGGTTCTATGCTACTGTGCTATGGGATGCAAGTGCTGTGCTTCCAGTTTCCATAGCCGTTCATAGTATTCTATATTCATTATGTGTGGAGTTCTGACTGCGCTTGATACCGGTGTTCATTGTGTGGCACTTGTGCTATATATTCATTATGTGTGGAGTTCTGCACGCGTGTGATACCAGTGTGCATCATGTGGCAATTGTGCATATGTTGTTTTCATTGCCATATGTGCTTTCGGTTTGTTTAATTCATGGAGGTGTTAGTGCATTCTCATGGTATTCTTCTATCCATTTCATGGATGTGATCATCTAGCTTCTTCTCATCAGAGATGGATGTGGTATAGACACGCATGGAACCACTCCGAGACATTCACACCAGACTTGACATTTTCATATATCATAGACCTGTTGCAGTTCATGTGGCTTTGTCTTGACAAGCCAGAGTCTAGTTTTACAGTAGTAGTACCATCCTTGTAGTAATAACATGCTGTTCCTTGCAACTGTCGATTTATTCCTACATGTATGTATACTTTTCTTTTGCATTGTTGTTGATATGCTGCTGTTGTATAGACAAACATTTTTTCTCTTCAGTGAACACTGAAGGCTTCCCCAACTTATTACATTCTTGGGGGACAACATCTGCTGCGCATATGTTCTCTCTGGGCATTCACTTCATTCAAATTCCATTTATTCACCCAAGAATCTAATGTCAGCAATATATGGCATATTCAAACTAAACCCGTTGAGTGAAGTCCACACAGTTGCTGCTGTCATCCCAATCTTCGTTGGACAGCCCAGTCTTCACTGGGCTCCTTCAGTTTCTGCTGAAGAAACTTTACTCAAGGGTTATCTATAACATTCTGTCAGGGAGTTTCACAGACCATCTGTGACCTCTGTACAACCACGTTGTGCCATTCAGTAGCCGCTGAATCACTCACTGACAGAATGAACCAAAACAGTTTCATCGGTAGCAGTAGACAGTCCCCCAAGGCAAACATTATAATTAAAAATATAAACTTAACTGGATCTGTGTTTTGGTTGTGTATAAATTGTTGCTTAAGTGCTTGCTTAGGCATGGTTTATACACAGCAATAGGTGACCCATTTGCTACCATTCCTGCAAATAGTCCGCATTAATATGCATGAGATATTAATACATCATGTGCCAGCCAATCAAAACAGTCCCAGCTGTCACGTGCAGCGTCTTTGTTCAAATATTCTTAGTTTGGAGCTGACAGCGAGAGCACGCATAATTCTGTTGAAACCCGCCGCCATCCCCGCCTCAACGCCTACAGTGTTCAATGGACATGGGAGTGTCTGTGCTACTGCATGATGCTTAACCTAAATAAAGCAGTCCCCCCTGGGCATTCACTTCATTCAAATTCCATTTATTCATCCAAGAATCTAATGTCAGCAATATATGGTGTATTCAAACAAAACCCGTTGAGTGAAGCCCACATAGTTGCTGCTGTCATCCCAACCTTCGTTGGACAGCCCAGTCTTCACTGGGCTCCTTCCGTTTCTGCTGAAGAAACTTTACTCAAGGGTTATCTATAACATTCTGTCAGGGAGTTTCACAGACCAGCTGTGACCTCTATACAACCACGTTGTGCCATTCAGTAGCTGCTGAATCACTCACTGACAGAATGAACCAAAACAGTTTCATCAGTAGCAGCAGACAGTCCCCCAAGGCAAACATTATAATTATAAATAAAAACTTAACTGGATCTGTGTTTTTGTTGTGTATAAATGTAAAGTTTTAAAAGAACTCAGAGATACCCCCTCCAGCATATATATCCTGAATGAATCTGCAATTACTGTTACATGATGAGTATGATTTATTTCATAATCAAGGTCAAGGAACAAATAAAAAAAACATTCTTTTGAGTAGTCCAAGATGAAGAGATGGTGATAAGCGGTCATCTCTGAAGTGGACAAAACTGCAGAACCCACTGAAAAGAATCAAATGGATAATCTTCAAACTCTGCATGTGCTGGCTCTATGGGTCAAACAAAAGACCCCAGTGGTCTGAAGTGAGTGTGTTAACCATTACTTTACCAAGAACATACATTGAAACACAACCAAATGCATGAGAACAAATCCACAAGAGCATGGCTGATTGAGTTTATAGGATGAATGCACAGTATATTACAGTGCAATGTCAGATCTAGTATATGAAGATGGATGCACAGTATATTGCTGTGCAATGTCAGATCTAGTATATGAAGATGGATGCACAGTATATTACAGTGTAATGTCAGATCTTGTGTATGAGGATGGATGCACAGTACATTACAGCGCAATGTCAGATCTAATATATGAAGAAGGATGCACAGTATGTTACAGTGCAATGTCAGATCTAGTATATGAAGATGGATGCATAGTATATTACAGCGCAATGTCAGATCTAGTATATGAAGAAGGATGCATAGTATATTAAGATGGATGCATAATATATTACAGTGCAATGTCAGATCTAGTATATGAGGATGGATGCATAGTATATTACAGCGCAATGTCAGATCTAGTATATGAAGAAGGATGCATAGTATATTAAGATGGATGCATAATATATTACAGCGCAATGTCAGATCTAGTATATGAAGAAGGATGCATAGTATATTTAGATGGATGCATAATATATTACAGTGCAAAGTCAGATCTAGTATATGAGGATGGATGCATAGTATATTACAGGGCAAAGTCAGATCTAGTATATGAGGATGGATGCATAATATATTACAGTGCAATGTCAGATCTAGTATATGAAGATGGATGCACAGTATATTACAGTGCAATGTCAGATCTAGTATATGAAGATGGATGCACAGTATATTACAGTGCAATGTCAGATCTAGTATATGAAGATGGATGCACAGTATATTAGTGCAAAGTCAGATCTAGTATATGAAGATGGATGCACAGTATATTACAGTGTAATGTCGGATCTAGTATATGAAGATGGATGCATAGTATATTAAGATGGATGCATAATATATTACAGCGCAAAGTCAGATCTAGTATATGAGGATGGATGCATAATATATTACAGCGCAAAGTCAGATCTAGTATATGAGGATGGATGCATAATATATTACAGCGCAAAGTCAGATCTAGTATATGAAGATGGATGCATAGTATATTAGAGCGCAAAGTCAGATCTAGTATATGAAGATGGATGCACAGTACATTACAGTGCAATGTCAGATCTAGTATATGAAGATGGATGCACAGTATATTAGTGCAAAGTCAGATCTAGTATATGAAGATGGATGCACAGTATATTACAGTGTAATGTCGGATCTAGCATATGAAGATGGATGCATAGTATATTACAGTGTAATGTCGGATCTAGTACATGAAGATGGATGCACAGTATATTACAGTGTAATGTCAGATCTAGTACATGAAGATGGATGCACAGTATATTACAGTGTAATGTCGGATCTAGTACATGAAGATGGATGCACAGTATATTACAGTGTAATGTCGGATCTAGTATATGAAGATATATGCACAGTATATTACAGTGTAATGTCGGATCTAGTATATGAAGATGGATGCACAGTATATTACAGTGTAATGTCGGATCTAGTATATGAAGATGGATGCACAGTATATTACAGTGCAAAGTCAGATCTAGTATATGAAGATGGATGCATAGTATATTACAGTGCAAAGTCAGATCTAGTATATAGGATGGATGCATAGTATATTAAAGTATAATGTCAGTAATTATATGCTCATTTTTTTCTCCATTAACTTTACATTGTCAGAATCATGCAATATTTTCCGATATTGCACTCGCGGGCTCAATTCATATTGCATTCACATGAATAAAGGAACTACTTTCTATAGTAAACAAACAATTTGTTTCTGAATGAACTAAAGCAAATGTTTCATGGACTGCCACATACCAGCTGCTTTGACACATTCTGCATTAACATTTTTGATACAATGTTTCAGATTTTAGCTAGCTATAGACGCCAGACAGGGTCCTTACAAATAACATGCAAGTAACAAGGCATAAACTGTCTTCTTTAGCTGGTAATAAGAATGGCAAAAAATATACTTACAGTTTTACATCCTGAATTTCCTCAAAATGTACTTTCTTAGTTCTGCAAATCTGAATTACATGAGCCATGTCATGGGTTCTCAAGCTTGATTTCACATTTTGAAATTGTACTGTAATTTCGACTATATTCCAAGTGCAATTACATCCTCTTTACTGCACTCAAAATGAAATAAACATTAAATTCCATAGCGTCTTTTCGATAATTGCAAATGAAAGACTTCATATTTCCCCCACATTATGATTTGAAACATTCACAGACAGAAGAGAAACACACTTGCAGATGTCAACACGCTTCTCCCTTGCTGCTTCAATCTAATGTATATTTCATGCAGAATTGGCACAGATGCTGCTGAAATCCTATGTACTTCATGTAGATAAATCAAGTCCATAATCACAAAATTTCGTCGAATCAACAAAAATACCAAAATCTATTCATTCCATATCAAATGGAAAAGTTGTTGCAATGTGCATTCATTCACAATATGACACCAAATTTCAATTTTAAGTAGACAAAAACGCCATTTTCTTTCGAAACTTATGTCCAGCGCGCGACCAAGTTCAAATTTATCTGGGCGGAGTTATGTGTGCATTAATAATGTTGTTGTTTAATGATGAATCTACACTTGTGTATGTGTACGGCATACATTCAGTTACTTTGTTTCTTGTAGTGTATTTTTGTTTATATAATTAAGCCTTGGGTAGAATAAGAAAATGAGCATATAATAAAAAGGTTACTGCATTTGTATGGGAAAATATGAACTCGTTTTGTTGGATGGATATACTGCACTCCCAAGGTTGTGCAGTATATTCATCTGAAAAACTCATTCATATTTTCCCATACAAATGCAGTAACCTATAAATCTAGTATATGAGGATGGATGCACAGTATATTACAGCACAGAGTCAGATCTAGTATATGAGGATGGATGCATAGTATATTACAGCGCAATGTCATATCCAGTATATAGGATGGATGCACAGTATATTACAGTGTAATGTCAGATCTAGTATATGAAGATGGATGCACAGTATATGACAGTGCAATGTCAGAGATCTAGTATATGAGGATGGATGCACAGTATATTACAGCACAAAGTCAGATCTAGTATATGAGGATGGATACATAGTATATTACAGCACAATGTCAGATCTAATATATGAAGATGGATGCACAGTATATTACAGCGCAAAGTCAGATCTAGTATATGAAGATGGATGCACAGTATATTACAGCGCAAAGTCAGATCTAGTATATGAAGATGGATGCACAGTACATTACAGTGTAATGTCAGATCTAGTATATGAAGATGGATGCACAGTATATTACAGCGCAAAGTCAGATCTAGTATATGAGGATGGATACATAGTATATTACAGCACAATGTCAGATCTAATATATGAAGATGGATGCACAGTATATTACAGTGCAATGTCAGATCTAGTATATAGGATGGATGCACAGTATATTGCAGTGCAATGTCAGATCTAGTATATAGGATGGATGCACAGTATATTACAATGTAATGTCAGATCAAGTATAAGAAGATGGATGCATAGTATATTACAACGCAATGTCATATCCAGTATATAGGATGGATGCACAGTATATTACAGTGTAATGTCAGATCTAGTATATGAAGATGGATGCACAGTATATGACAGTGCAATGTCAGAGATCTAGTATATGAGGATGGATGCACAGTATATTACAGCACAAAGTCAGATCTAGTATATGAGGATGGATACATAGTATATTACAGCACAATGTCAGATCTAATATATGAAGATGGATGCACAGTATATTACAGCGCAAAGTCAGATCTAGTATATGAAGATGGATGCACAGTATATTACAACGCAAAGTCAGATCTAGTATATGAAGATGGATGCACAGTACATTACAGTGTAATGTCAGATCTAGTATATGAAGATGGATGCACAGTATATTACAGCGCAAAGTCAGATCTAGTATATGAGGATGGATACATAGTATATTACAGCACAATGTCAGATCTAATATATGAAGATGGATGCACAGTATATTACAGTGCAATGTCAGATCTAGTATATAGGATGGATGCACAGTATATTGCAGTGCAATGTCAGATCTAGTATATAGGATGGATGCACAGTATATTACAATGTAATGTCAGATCAAGTATAAGAAGATGGATGCATAGTATATTACAGTGCAATGTCAGAGATCTAGCATATGAGGGTGGATGCACAGTATATTACAGCGCAAAGTCAGATCTAGTATATGAAGATGGATGCATAGTATATTACAGCATAATGTCAGATCTAGTATATGAAGATGGATGCACAGTATATTACAGCATAATGTCAGATCTAGTATATGAAGATGGATGCATAGTATATTACAGTGCAAAGTCAGATATTCATTTAAAGGTAAATTCAGAGGAAAAATGTGAAATGTGTACTTCATGTACAAGTGTAGGGATATACTGAGTTTATGTACAAGTGTGGTGATCTCTAGAGTTAATTCTCATGTGGGGATCTCTAGAGTTGATGTACAAGTATGGAGATCTCTAGAGTTTATGTACAAGTGTGGGGATCTCTAGAGTTTATGTACAAATGTGGTGATCTCTAGAGTTAATTCTCATGTGTGGGGATCTCTAGAGTTGATGTACAAGTGTGGGGATCTCTAGAGTTTATGTACAAGTGTGGGGATCTCTAGAGTTAATTCTCATGTGTGGGGATCTCTAGAGTTGATGTACAAGTGTGGGGATCTCTAGAGTTTATGTACAAGTGTGGGGATCTCTTGAGTTGAAGTACAAGTGTGGGGATCTCTAGAGTTGATGTACAAGTGTGGGGATCTCTAGAGTTTATGTACAAGAAATTAGGACATTATATAGAAAAGTTGATGCAAGAACTGCGACAAATACATACAATAATTCATACCAGAATTAGGACAACATGCTGAATAGTTGATACAAGAATTAAGACAATACACATAATAACTGTAACAAGAATTAAGACAATACACATAACAGTTGAAACAACAATTAGTGTAGCTCACAGAACAGTTGAGATAAGAATTAAGACAATACACATAACAGCCGAGACAAGAATTAAGACAATACATAGAATAGTTGAAACAAGAATCAGGACAACACATCGAATAGGTGATGCAAGAATAAAGACAATATAAAGAACAGCTAATAAACAATTAGGACAAGACTGCTTACTTCAGTTCAAGTTTCCTCCACTGCACTATCAAGGCAGAAATTTCACCAAGCTCTGTTACCATTGAAACATGCCTGGAAGCATTAGACTCCCAGTCCTAAAATGAAAGAGAGAATATGTCTTTTATGAAGGTTTACGTATGTAGATCTTCTTGACTCATTTCAAAGCATAAAAATTTTGTATGCCTGTCTCATTACATCATTTCAAAGCATAAAAATTTTGTATGCATGTCTCATTACATCATTTCAAAGCATACAGATTTTGCATGCCTGTCTCATTACATCATTTCAAAGCATACAGATTTTGTATGCCTGTCTCATTACATCATTTCAAAGCATACAGATTTTGTATGCCTGTCTCATTACATCATTTCAAAGCATACAGATTTTGTATGCCTGTCTCATTTCAAAGCATAAAAATTTTGAACGCCTGTCTCATTTCAAAGCATAAAGATTTTGTATGCATGTCTCATTTCAAAGCATAAAAAATTTGAATGCCTGCCTTGATTTCAAAGAATAAAGATTCTGTATGAATGTCTCATTTCAAAGCATAAAAAATTTGTATGCCTGTCTCATTTCAAAGCATAAAAATTTTGTATGCCTGTATCACTTGAAAGCATAAAGATTTTGTATACCAGGCTCACTTCAAAGCATAAAGATTCTGTATACTTGTCTCACTTCAAATAATAAAGATTCTGTATGCCTGTCTCATTTCATAGCATAAAGATTCTGTATGCCTGACTCACTTCAAAGCATAAAGAGTTTATATGCCTTTCTCATTTCAAAGAATAAAGATTCTGTATGCCAGTCTCATTTCAAAGCATAAAAATTTTGTATGCCTGTCTCATTTCACCATTTCAAAACATACACACTTTGTATGCCTGTCTCATTTCATCATTTCAAAGCAGAGGTCTCGCTAGGGTTTTAAAATTTGGAGTCCAGGACTCCTATTTTGGTAAAAATAGGAGTCCCACCTGCAAAAGCTGCAGTCCCCATAAGCATACAGATGCTTCTCGATAAGATCACTAGCAGACGATAATCTGCCCAATTTACCTGGACGATGGGCAACCTGGCATGCGACCACCAAAACTGACCAATATGAACTAGGCACACTGACGCAAAATCAATTTATAAATTACAAATATATATACTAACAGCAAGCCTGATTTGCATTCTATGTATGTATTTTTGTAACAATATCTTGAGATTCAATGAATTTATTTCAACTTCCAAATGCCATATAAAGTCAATGGTAAATCTTTCAGCATGCCACAAATATGACTGCTGATAAGGTCATTTGGCAGCTATCACATACCTGAACTTCCTAAATGTCCAGATGAGAAGAATAAGTGGATGTCTTCGAGTTTAATTTTCCAAATTCTTTACACCATTGACATATAGCTCTTTTTGGTCCATTAGGGTGAGACTGAATTTTGTCAATTCAAGGAAAGGCCTCTTTCCAAACACTAAGCCAGGCATCACACACTTTCTTCCACTTGGCTCCTGTTCTATCTAAACTATCAGTTCTAGCAACTTCAGCACTCTTCTGAATCTCATTACAATATTTGTTAATTTGCCATTTTACCCCAAAATACTTATCCAAATTTTGCAAACAGCACTTTGTCTAAGTCTCAATGTGTGTTAATTTCGAGGTCACATGCACTACTTCTGATATACTAGGAAACAAATAGAATAATGAAAGCTACATTTGTTCATTTGATGTACTCTTATATTGACCACATGTACAAAACTGGGACTTTCTGTCTCTGAATTCAGTCATTGTAAATATCAGCACATTTTTTCACCACTCAGCAGCTAGTTGAAGTCTTTGAACTTGCCAACCAGCTATTGTGTCATGCTCTTTTGATGTACTCTCATAATGACAACATGTACATCTTGGGGCCTTTCAGCCACTGAATTCTGTCATTGTAAATATCAGAACAGCTAAAATGATCAATTGATCAAAAAAATTTCCCACTCAACAGGTGGCTGAAGCAGAACTGGCAAGCCTTTAAATTTGCCACCCAGCTATTGCGTGCATAGGGAGGACTCCTGCGTAAGTGAATTTCTGTGTCCCAGATAAAAAAAATTGCATCCAATACGCCAAATTAAGCGTTTCTGAGATCTCTGCAAAGCATACAGATTTTGTATGCCTGTCTTACTTCATCATTTCAAAGCATACAGATTTTGTATGCCTGTCTCATTTAAAAAAATAATGATTTTGTATGCCTGTATCATTTCCAAGCATAAAGATTTTGTATGCCTGTCTCATTTAAAAGAATAATGATTTTGTATGCCTGTCTCATTTCAAAGCACACAGATTTTGTATGCCTGTCTCATTTCCAAGCATAAAGATTTTGTATGCCTGTCTCATTTAAAAGAATAATGATTTTATATGCCTGTCTCATTACATCATGTCAAAACATAAAAATTCTTTATGCCTGTCTCATTTCAAAGCATAGAGATTTTGTATGCCTTTCTCATTTCACCATTTCAAAGCATACAGATTCTGTATGCCTGTGGAAGAATTTAAATGTAAAAACATTTACTTTATGAAATGATATATTTGCATTTACTATATGAAATATGTATTATATTAGTATTTACTATATGAAATGGTATGTAGAAACATTTAGAATGTAATAATTTATTTCAAATTTGTACTGACTCTATGATTACCATGCAGTGACATAATTCTCTGAAATTCAACCATAAGTTACCTTGGAACATAAAATAGCTATTGCAGATGGGACAGAATTTTAATTTCTTCAGACAGCAGATACATGTTTCTCTGTCCTTAATGTTATTCAGCACAAACCTGAACCCAACACTGCGTACTGTTCAGACTTTTCATTACTTTGTTTTCTGAGTCAGAGATATTGCTAAAATGTTAAGAATACTGGCCTTAAGATAATAATGCATTTAAATTGTTAAGAAAAAATTCTTGCATGGCTCATTTGAGAAATCTGTTTTGAATTTACTTATACTTCAGTCCCTCTACTCACCTGTGCTTTCTGCAGAAGCAACTCTAGACCAGTCAGAAACTTTATGATGGGGCTCACCACAGGGAAACTAAGGATCCTGTCCACTATCAGCAGCAGCTAAAATAGAAAGGAAATGGTACACTTAAATTCTCATCTCCATCTACAACAAAATTATTTTGTAACAACACATTTAAGGAGGATCATTTTCAGGTAAAAATATTTTATTTACTCTGTTTAAAATCACAATACAAACCTTCATGACCTGTGTAAATTATAATTGGTTTAAACTTAATTATGTAAAAAGAAATATTTGGTTTTGTAATCATAATGAAAAGTAGTAGTTGTTGTTGTTGTTGTTGTAGGGCTTAACGTCATTTTTCAGCACACGATAGGCTATACATGGCAGTCAGTATTAATGGTGGAGGAAGAAACCAGGAAATCCCCGGAAAGAACCACCGACCCACGAGAAGCTACTGGCAAGCTTTCTCACATATCCACATTCGCCAAATCCAAGACTCGAACCCACGCAGACAGAGGTGAGATGGCAGTGATCCGTAACGGAGAGTGCTTTAGACCACTCGGCCACTCGGGGCCCCCATAATGAAAAGTTGTAGCTGCACTAAAGAAACGCATATACATGCAACATCACAAAATAATACATGCAACAAGACAAGCAGGTTGAAGAGTGTACAAAGCAACAAAAGGAAACAGAGATAAGACAATGTGAACTGCCACACATCAACAAAAAAGTAATAATAATAATATTAACATTAATAGTAGTGATATGAGATTCTGGAATGTACAATGATGTAAACTCTCAAAAAATAGAAGATTTTTTATTCAATATTTCTGAGTTGGGTGGTCTGGTCACTGGGACAAAAGTTGATTTACCCATTTCAGATTTGGGTGGTGATGCCACTGGGACAAAAGCTGGTATTTATCATTTTCAGAGTTGGATGTTGAGGCCACTGGGACAAAATTTTGGTATTTTCCTGTTTCCGAGTTGGATGATGAGGCCACTTGGACAAAAGTTAATAGTGGTGATATGAAATAATGGAATGCAAAATGATGTAAACTTTGATATTATAGAAGACATTTTTTTCACCTGTTTCAGAGTTGGATGGTCTGGCCACTGAGACAAAAGTTGGTTGACTCGCAATACAAAGCGGTCTAGAACTGGCTGACACTGGATAACCTCTGACACATTAGGATCGTGATATATGTCATACACATCGGGGACACTCAACAGTGATGAATACTCCTGAAATTTAAGATGATATCTGTTGTTAAAGTGTTGCTGATGAAATTGAAAAGTTAAAACTAAAGGAATGGTGACCATTTAGTTTACATAAATAAACCCTCAACTCTCCTGTATTCCATCCCTATCCCATGATGGAGATGAGTCTATAGTAAGAAAGAAGCATAACTTGTGCGAAAATCGTGTGAAAATATAGTGAATACAATGATTCATCAAGAAACCTGTTTTGTTATGACAACCATAATACTGTGTTTTTTGAATGACTTTGAAATTTATCCTTCCCGGAGTCAGGCACTTTGAAATGCCCTGTAAAGAATCAATCAAAGATAGGAAAAAATGGACCATATTGAGGAAAATCGGATTCAAGCCAGGGAAAAAAGCATAATTCCACTTTAAAACAGAAAAAAAATCATCAATGCCAAGAAAGAAAACTTAAGTCAGCAAAGTGTAAAATTTACAACAGTGACCATTATTGCACTCATGCAGATGAAATATACTGAAGTGATGACCTATTTTAAGTACAATCCTAAGTAACAAGACTTTTTCAACCACTGATTACCAGTGACTATGCAGCTTTATTATGTCTGCAACAGTTCATTCCCAGTCAAAAGTTTACTTCATCTGTGCATACTTCTTTTACATATCATAAGCTACATTTTGACAACTTTGGAGCAAGAAATGATGGAACTGACTTTAAGAAGATATTACATACACAAAAAAACTGACATGGAGAATAAATGCCTCGGACAATATGTTTCTGCATCGTATGTTATTTTCAGTAGATTGTTTACATCTGAAACACTGCCATCATACAAAGCTGGTACATGAATGAAATGCAATATAAATTTAATTCCTATTGATGGATGAAATCTGTTATGACTGACTTCAATTCTAATCTTTTAAAACTGTACCTGCTTGTCTCCACTGTTGGCAGACATTACAGAGGCTTGCTGTGTGGCGCTCACAAGAAGATGACCTCCTAATAACTTTGAATCTACATCACAGGCTAAAATAGGGAAACAAAAAAAGGAATGCTTATTAATAATAGGTCATGTCAATCAGTGGATGGTTAAAATAAATGTCACTGAGTGCTACTTGTTTCAGTAATCACATTGTTAAAATACAGGTCATTGAGTGCTGCTTGTTTCAATAATCACATGGTTAAAATACATGTCACTGAGTGCTGCTTGTTTCAATAATCACACAGTTAAAATACATGTCACTGAGTGCTGCTTGTTTCAATAATCACACGGTTAAAATACATGTCACTGAGTGCTGCTTGTTTCAATAATCACACGGTTAAAATACATGTCACTGAGTGCTGCTTATTTCAATAATCACATGGTTAAAATACATGTCACTGATTGCTGCTTGTTTCAATAATCACATGGTTAAAATACATGTCACTGAGTGCTGCTTGTTTCAATAATCACATGGTTAAAATAAATGTCACTGAGTGCTGCTTGTTTTAATAATCACATGGTTAACATACATGTCACTGAGTGCTACTTGTTTCAATAATCACATGGTTAAAATACATGTCACTGAGTGCTGCTTGTTTCAATAATCACAGTTAATATACATGTCACTGAGTGCCACTTGTTTCAATAATCACATGGTTAAAATACATGTCACTGAGTGCTGCTTGTTTCAATAATCACATAGTTAATATACATGTCACTGAGTGCTACATATTTCAATAATCACATGGTTAAAATACATGTCACTGAGTGCTGCTTCTGCATCTCATTTTCACCAATGTCAAACTGGAACTACTTGCAAAACTTCTGGTAAATTTAAGCAATACCTGCTCAGATTACATGCTTGTCAAGCCAAAGCACAAACTATCATGCAAGAATTCAAGATGAGCACTCTAAAATCTTCAAAAGATAAAAATTTGCAAACAAAAGTAAATAGATAAATCATAAAAGGTAAAACTGTTAAAGCAATACTTGCTCAGATTACTTGCTTGTTAAGTCATAGCACAAACTATCATGCAAGAATTCAAGATGAGTACTCTAAAATCTTCAAAAGATAAAAATTTGCAAACAAAGTAAATAGATAAATCATAAAAGGTTAAACTGTTAAAGTGTTTTCAGAGGTATAAATGCAAAGGTTAAAAATGGAAAATCATTAAAAATAGGGTCAAAACTTATTATATAAACCACATTCATTTAAAAAGTACAAGACAATAATCCAAGAGCTTCTTAACTGAGTTTATCTAAAAAAACTTGTGTTACATGGTTCAAGTTGATACAACCAACAAGAACGTGTTCCACTGTCAGTGGAGACTGGCATGGTATGCACTCTGGTTGAGGTAGGTGGTATACACAAATTAGGTACATGCATGTGTGTCATGTACTTGAGTGACACAATGAACTTTGCAAGGCAAATTATGCACTTTTGTTGAGGTTCAACCTTCAGTAGGTGTGATGGTATTAGGTACACGTATGTGTGTCCTGTACTCAAGTGACACTATGAACTTTGTAAGGCAAGGGATGCCCTTGGTTGAAGTTCACCATTCAGGAGGTATGCATAAATTAGGTACATGTATGTGTGTGCTGCAATGAGAAACACAATAAAACCTGTGTTTCCCTTTACCCTCATTTATGCTTCAGGGACCCCCAAATTATTTATTTGACCCACAGTTCTGATATCAAAGTTCATTTTTTACTCAGTCTGACCCAGAGTTCTGACACCAAGGGGAATTTTGACTCCAAACTTGCATCCCTAGGGGATACATTCCCAAAACCCTGTAAGTAAGGCTGATTAGAACAGTTCATAATTTGGGGTGAAAGGAAGCAAAAAAGGTCATACTGGATACCACAAAAGAAAAAGATTTATAAGATTTATAAAATAAATGACATTTAAATAGTAATGGATAAACAATTTAATGAGTAAAAACCTAATATATAATTTGTTTGCAAATGAACCAAAGATGATGTGACTATTAATACAGTAAAACATCCATTCTACTAATGCCAATTATCCAGACTGTTCCCTTACATGGAATACCAACATGTTCACCAAAATTCAAATATTAATTGATTCAAATTAATTTTATGGTTAACTGATTTTCCAAACAAAATCAATGACTCCAAAAGGGATGGGATAACTGACATCTTGACGTGTGGTAGAAGTCCATCTGTCTGAGCTCTAATGGGAGTCCCCATGTAATTCGGACTGTACCGGCATTTGGATATGCGTATCTTAGCAAAGTTATTATGAAAATGTTGAGGCACAAGGGTTCAATGTGAATGTTAACCAACATTTATGGGAAAAAGTCAAAGGGCATGGGGTGAGTTTAGATTAGTCGGCACTGTTCAAAATATATAAAATTAAAAATCTATTAACTCTGAAAAAGATCTAACCAGACTGAAAATACTTACAAACTTTATCACAGATAAGCTTGCCAAGTTTTACTGCTACAGAATAGCTGGAAAGAACTGGTTCAACCCATTGATGGGACTGGAGAGATCTTGATGAAACTGGCTTGTACCACTCTGTTCTCACAAGACCTGAGAACACCTGGCTGTGAACTCTACACATCTGATGCATCTCTGATTCTGTGATCAAAATGTGGGACTCCATTTCAACATCTTTCTTCTCTGGTGTATGCTGTATGTTGTGAAAAGGACTGTCTCCCAATTCATTTGGCTCAACCAGATCTTGGTAACTCTGAAATGAATTGGGATTATTTACTACAAAGAAACCCAAGGAAGATCAATCTTCATATACATACAGCCTACAAATAACTTCTAGAAGCACTCAAAGAATTCAGATATGCCAGTAGAGTTATATAACAAAAACAAAACAAGAGTCTAAGGGACTGTGAGCCTAACAGTTAAATTTTTTCCCCCCAAAATCCAAGATAAAACTATTTCTTTTTAACTGCTAAATGTTGAAACCATCTTGAATATTCAGATACAATTTCATGATTTTCATGATGGCTGCAATGGTGGCCAAATTGGATTTTAGATTGGTACTATCTTCCTTTAGGAACTACTAGACATCATAAGCTGAGATTACCACAGAACTCTTAAGTCCCTAGTTATACTGATGGTAGCTACTTTACAGCTTAACTCAAAGGCAATGATACGGACTGCAGAGTTGCCAGATCCTGGAAATCTAATATTTTGTGCTCGTTATAGTGTATATTTCTTTATCAATTTTTACGGAGAAAAATAAATTCTGTAATCAATTTTAAGATCATTTTGTGAGATTTCAGGTTCAACAGGGCCAGAGATGTACCCTTCTGAGACCTTTTTTATCAATGTGCAAGTAAATGGTATTGTCCCCACCATCAGTAAAACTTGGGGACTTACACAGCTAAAGTATAAGTCAGCAGCTGCTGATCCAAAGTCTTTGGACAAGGAAAGTCACAGCACTTACCCATATATACATCATGTACAGCATTCATGGGAAAAATGTTTGAAAATATGCTTCACTGAACACTTGACCGACTTATTTGTTTATCAGATTTAATGGCCCAATGAACACTGCATAAATTTATTTTACATGGTTATAATCCCAAACAAGACTAAGTATTAATAAGAATGTACACAACCCAGCCAGAAGTCTTAATTAATACAAAAGCAACCCAACCTGAAGTAAAATTCTCAAAGATTGGGTGTGTAACTTTTTTAATGCATCATGCAAAATTGCACAAAAGCACATATCTTTTTTGCTATTTATATCAGTAAATTAAGATTTTCAATGAAATGCATTTGTCTCAAAAAATTCAATCACTTTTCAAGAACCACTGAGTATATTCAAGCTTATCCCCATATTTTTTGAAGCCAACATAAGACTCAATCACTTTTCAAGGTAGCCACCAAAATTCAAGTGTTCTTCAAGATTGTGTGAACCTGTCTATCCATTAATGTGTAGCAATAACAAGATTTTCAAGTTTGCCACCATGAGGCAATATTGGGTATCATTTTCTTTCAGGACTAACTAGGCATCGTAAGAAGTCTATGTTGATATGACTTTCCATTTAGGAATAAGATTTAAAAGAGGACTTAAAAGGCAGCCATACCAGATATGATATTAGCACCATTTTCATGTGGAATTACCTAGGTGTAAAAGAAATCTTTTGGTGAAATCCCAATACTGATATAAATATCCATCCAGGAGGTGTAATAATAACAAGATTTAGAAGATCTGCAGCATTTAGGACTAACTATATACATCAAAACCCCAGATCAATATGAATTTCTGTATTGGAGAAACAGCCATAATGGAAGTCTCATCAGCACCATTTTCATTAGGACCAAATAGACATCATAATAAGTCTTTTGGCAAAAACCTCACATCAATATGTTTTTCCATTCAGGAGAAGTAGTGATAAAATTTTCAAGATAACTGTCACGGCAACCATACTGGATGTCAAATCAGTACCATTATCATTTAGGATAAAATACACCTTGTAAGAAGTCTTTTACAGCAAACTATAATAAACAGTGTATCCCCTAGGGGTGAAAAATTAAGAGTCAAAAATCCCCTTGAAGTCATAACTGGGTGGTCAGACTGAGTAAAAATTAAACTTTGGTATCAAAACTGGGGGGGGGTCAAATGAAAAATTTGGGGGTCTCTGAAGCACACTGAATAAAATAATCATACTATGTTAAGTATTAGTAATTTAAGGGAAACAATCAAAATAGTCATTAAAACTATTACCACACTGATAATCAAACTAATCTCACCTCCTGGTAGACTGGGAAGCTCTCTCTAAACTCTTCTTCCTCTATTGCCTTGTCATTTCTCTCATCCCCATGGGTCTGGGACTTGTACCGATAAAGTGAGGCATTCTCTTCCTCAGCTCTCCGCCTCCTGTCTTCTGCAGCCTCCCATGAAGAGATGACAAGTCTCAGGATAATTGATAGTGTAGAAAGAAGATCCTCAGTTACCTCCCCTCTCAATAAAGCCTCATTTCTCACATGCAACAGACTGCTTTGCAAAAGTCTGAAAATTCAAGGATTAAGTGTTAAGTCAAATGTTATCTGAAGATTCAAGGATTCATTGTTAAGTCATAAGTTATCTGAAGATTCAAAGATTCAGTGTTATGTGATAAGTTGTATGAAGATTCAAGCATTCAATGTTAGGTCATATGTTATCTGAAGATTCGAGGATTCAATGTTAAGTCATAAGTTATCTGAAGATTCAAGGATTACGTGTAAAGTCATAAGTTGTCTGAAAATTCAAGGATTACATGTAAAGTCATTAAGTTACCTGAAGATTCAAGGATTCATTGTTAAGTCATAAGTTATCTGAAGATTCAAAGATTCAGTGTTATGTGATAAGTTGTATGAAGATTCAAGCATTCAATGTTAGGTCATATGTTATCTGAAGATTCAAGGATTAAGTGTCAAGTCACAAGTTATCTGAAGATTCAAGGATTAAGTGGCAAGTCATAAGTTATCTGAATAGTCAAGAATTAAGTGTCAACTCATAAGTTATCTCAATAGTCAAGGATTAAGTGTCAACTCATAAGTTATCTCAATAGTCAAGGAATAAGTGTCAACTCATAAGTTATCTCAATAGTCAAGGATTAAGTGTCAAATCATAAGTTATCTGAATAGTCAAGGATTATGTGTCAACTCATAAGTTATCTGAAGATTCAAAGATTCAGTGTTATGTGATAAGTTGTATGAAGATTCAAGCATTCAATGTTAGGTCATATGTTATCTGAAGATGCAAGGATTAAGTGTCAACTCATAAGTTATCTGAATAGTCAAGGATTAACTGTTGTCATAAGTTATCTGAGTATTCAAGGTTTAAGTGTCAAGTCATAAGTTATCTGAAGATTCAAGGATTAAGTGTTTCCATAAGTTATCTGAAGACTGAAGAATTAAGTGTTAAGTCATAAGTTATCTGAAGATTCAAGGATTAAGTGTCAAGTCATAAGTTATCTGAAGACTCAAGGATTAAGTGTTGTCATAAGTTATCTGAAGATTCAAGAATTAAGTATTAAGTCATAAGTTATCTGAAGATTCAAGGATCTAAGTTATTTAAGTGGTATCATTCAAAGTATTCTTTATATATATATCTACAAACTGAGTTAAATGACAAAAATCCATACTTGTTTGTGTTATCATGCTCACAAACCAGTACAGCTAAAAACTACAGTCCAGACCATTCATTGAAAAATCATTGGCAGACAGGTGATTATTAACTTGTTCATTGGAATGCAACTAATGGGGTTAGTAATTAATGAAAAGGATGCCAAACTGACCACTCAAAATTTTACAAATCCTGTAAAATCTGCTTCCCAAGAATTGATGGCCCAACTGGCAATTTTAAAAGATACATTTTTCTTGTAATATATCATTGTTCCTCTTTGAAAATGATACCAACAGAACAACTAAATTGGTTGCCCTGATAGTCATCCTGAAAATCTTGAGAGTAATAAAAGAAGTTTCAAAATGGTTGGCATGGTGGCCATATTTGATGTCAGAGCTGTACCATGTTCATTTAGGTCAAACTAGACATGATGGGAAACCTTTAAGTGAAACTCCCATATCAATATGATCATCCATTCATAATGGTCACTGTGCCAGTCATATTGGATGTCCAAATGCTTATCAGACAAGCACCATTTTCATACAGGAAGCATTTTAGTGAAAACCTCATGTCAAGATCACCATCTGAGATTATGCACATGGGACTGTAAATTTTGAAAAGGAGGCAAGAAATTTTTAAATGATGAGACTGTGAGATATAACACTATACTAAAGTTTGATCAGAGTGGGTGTTCATATTTACATGGAGATTTCTCTTTAAAGACTTCTTATAACGTCTAGCTGATCCTATGTCAAAATGGTGCTAATCTGATATCCAATATGACTGCTTCAGCATCAATCTTTAAAATCCTATCACTTGATGTGAAACAAGTATTCTTATTCCCCCTCTAAATGACATTAGCCTTTGACCTATGGTGAGATAAATTATCTGGAAATTTAAATTTCTTTTACTAACCAATGTAAAGATTAGGGTCAAGGTTCTGATGACCATTACTGACTAAACCAACATTTCAAAACAACAGGCTTTTTACCTATAAAATTTGGTACTTGATGGACTGACAAAAGATGGAAGGATAAAAGCATGGTTGGATGTATCAGTGACTGAGTTGTATCACCAAGCAAGAGATCAAATAATAATTCTGTTCATGTATGCTGAGTTATAAAAAGAAGGAAACAATAGACAGCTTTTCAAGAATAGACAAAACAATAGATAGCTTTTCAAGAATAGACATAACAATAGACAGCTTTTCAAGAATAGACATAACAATAGACAGCTTTTCAAGAATAGACATAACAATAGATAGCTTTTCAAGAATAGACATAACAATAGATAGCTTTTCAAGAATAGACATAACAATAGACAGCTTTTCAAGAATAGACATAACAATAGAGAACTTTTCAAGAATAGACATAACAATAGAGAGCTTTTCAAGAATAGACGTAACAGTAGAGTTTTTCAAGAATAGACATAACAATAGATAGCTTTCCAAGAATAGACATAACAATAGATAGCTTTTCAAGAATAGACATAACAATAGACAGCTTTTCAAGAATAGACATAACAACAGATAGCTTTTCAAGAATAGACATAAAGGAGAAATGAAAAGAGAGTTTAATGTAGAAGTTTGTAGATAAGGTACCATATGTATTGATAAAAGTGAAAAGCAGAACATCCATTCATGGAGTGGACAAACTAGATTTTCATTCAAATACAATGTCTGAGGATAATGTTATAAGCTGAATGAGCAACTGTTCTCACTTTGGTTAACAGCTGTGAATGATTGCTGGTTTAGGAGAAAGGGTGATAACAACCAATCGTAAAAATGTCTCGACACTGCAAAAGAGCTTTTGTGCAATTTTATATTGTAGTTCAAAAGAATGATCAAGCCATTATCCATTTCCTTAAACAGTAACTTTAATGAGTAACTGAACGCAAAGTAAATAAATAAATTGATATTTGCCCATATTTTCAGAAAATCTAAAGATGCCATTTCATTTTTATCACTATCTTCTCTTTCTAGTCTCCTTGTGGTTATAACTTCTCAAATAAATATTTGGGAAATCTGACTTTTCCTTTTTATCAGGAAAAGTAAAATGAGGTACACTACCTAAAGAAGATGTCTTGCTCATTCCTGTTCACCTCCTCTGCTTCCCCAAAAACCTGGACTACTGCCCTGGTCTGCTGAAGGGTGTGGTCTGCACACAGAGTGGATGCCAGCTGACCACATGTGTGCCACTCATCACATGTTGTGGGGAATCTACAGAGCATGGTCAAATGCCTCTCCAGTCCCATGGATATATCCTGCTGAATAAAAAGATATTAACGGTCAAATGTCTCTACAGTGCCATGGATATATCCTGCTGAATAAAAAGATATTAATGGTCAAATGTCTCCACAGTACCATAGATATACAATGCAGAATAAAAAGATATAAATTGTCAAATTTCTCCTCAGTGTTGTGGATATATATTGCAGAATAAAAACTTATATCAATAGTCAAATATGTGTTCAGTGCCATGGATATATCCTGCAGAATAAAAAGATATCAATTCAAGAACAACAATCTTCTGTCTTAAGATTTGATGATGCAACTGTTTACTATAATTGTAAATTGAGTTTCCCTAGTGAAATTAATGTTTCCACTGTTGATCATTATTATATTAAATTATGCAAATAATAATAATAATAATAATAATAATAATATGATTATTACCTATATAAGGAAAATGAACTGATGATAACCTACCTACATAAGGGAAAAATTACTGATCACAACTAACAAAAACTGACTACAACTGCCTGCTCAATCATCAATCATGCACACCTGATGAAACAAGTTTATCACCCACATCATCAGGGGCAGTTTAGTCATTCCCCAACCCCCTTCATCTTAATCCTTTATATTTTTGAGTAAGAAATGCAGAAAGCTGGCCCAAACCACTCCCATCTACACAATCCTACTGTCCTTATAATGCTAAAGTTACATTTATAGCTGTATTGTTATCAACCACTGACTGGAACAGAACTATTTAAATTGTAGGAGTGAAGGGATTTGCTACTATAATCAAACATAATACTCCCTGTTTTCACTCTGCAGTAGTGCAAAGTCATCATTATAAACAAAAGTTTCAATGAAAATAGGTTTTCATTTGTCCTCTTGAAAATGACTCAGATCTCTCTATGGAGATCACTCTTTACCCATGAAATCAAACCCATGACTTCCTGTATCAATTTCAGTTAAGTACTTTTCAAACTAAATACAAGTTTCAATTAGGAAACTCTGAGTGTCTGATTTATGCATTATACTATCAATGTCTGATGTGTGCATTATACTGCCAGTAAAAAAAAAATCAGACCCTTTGGACATGTCCAGTAAATATGAATGTTTCAGAAATTACAGTTAGTATGAGTGTATTAGCAAGAAATTTAGTATGAGTGTATTAGCAAGAAATTAAATATTTGGATTCAAATTGAGTCTAGCAGATTCTAGAACTGATGCTTCTCTGTGCACAAGTGTGATGGAATTACAAGTAGGGATGAAAAATGTGATCAGCTGGTGAGTACACATACTTTAGCTATTTACACTTAAGTTGCCAATTATTACTTTATGGACCCTGACAATTGTGCTATAGCATTTGTTCAATTATGTGACTTGGCTGAATACTGCATGTAATGGTACACAGCATGATGGCACTTTGTGGACCCTGACCATCATGTTACTGCATTTGTTCAATAAGTGACTTGTTTGGATATAGCATGATACGGTACACAGCATGATGGCACTTTGTGGACCCTGACTATTGTGTTATAGCTGGGTTTCATATGCTCACAGAATTTTATCATAAGGGAGGATTTCCCCTTGTCACAAAAATAATGGGGGGAGTAGAAAAAATGGGGGTGAGGAGGAAATGGCCATAGTTCAATATTTACATAACACTTAAATATCCGTTTCTTTTTCTTCCTGTTCCATCCTGTAGGACCCCTATTCAAATCAAAATCTTTAAAAGATATTGCCTCTTATTGAAAAAGAATATATCTGTTGATTGTTTCTGAACTTAATCTGTTCCTTATCTGTGTATAAATAATGTTCTGTGCTGAGAACCCCCTTTAACAGTCTGCTGTCTGAAGGGGCATATTCATAGCCAGCTAGAAAAAGTTTTAAAACTGTTCTTTATGTTCATTGTGTCGAATATTTCACAGCTCACAGGCATCGTCTTTTGGATACTATTGTTCCAAACTAAGATTTTTCAGTAACATGCTTTGCCAAAGTTTAACTTTCTTGAATTAGCACTCTATTGACTACTATGCTAGATTTACATTTCCATAATAATAGACAATATTTTATAGCCATAAAAGCCACAGTCTACTTTTTCAAACAGGAATATTGATCAATTAAATACCATTACTTCTTAATTTCATTTTTAGATTCTTATTTATTAGATTTATAATAACCTTTATGCCAGGGCTATATGATTTTGTAGCACATGATCTCACGGGACTAAAATGTGAAAAGAAAAGAAACAAAAAGTGCACTCTACTTTTAAATTGTCTCTATTTTAATTTGGCTTGTTTGTCTGCCTTATCTACATTTCAAAATACCACTGAAATGAGGGGTTGGCCATCATGCCATCTGTTTTTGCCCATCAAGCATTCACACTGGACTCATATTTAACATCATTTTTGGGGTTCAAAATCACTCACTGGTATCTCTATTAACATTATCCAATCTCCAATAATCCAATATACTTCCTAAAAAAATAAATTCTCTTCAACATAATGATCAGCCAGTATTTGCCAAATGAAATCATCAGCTAATGACGAACCATACTGAAAATGTGTCATTCTGGGTCTTCTAGATAGCTGTATTATGCTCCGTTTTAAAATTTCCTTCAAACTATGACAGAATGGATGTTATGGGGCCCAAAGTGCCAATCAGTTCAGTTTAACAGCCATTCACGTCAAGCTGAAGAAACCAAATATGTAAACTTATGAAAAAATACATGTCGTGACAAGATCTACAATATCTCTACAACCTTGACTTTTGTCACCACAAGGACTTAAAGGGTGAATGGCTGAATAAACTGTATACTGCGCAGAGTACATTTTTATATGTGAAACTAATCTGGGGGAGTTTTAATGTATCACTGCTTTCCAAGTGTGTGAATTTGTACATATTTTGCACAAACCACGAGATTGCATGTTCTGGGAGAATCTCTGGGGTTGCACTGTACTTACATTTATTGTCTTCACATAAGAAAATTGTTCATCAGTGTCATTATTCGTTATTTTGAGAAAGGGCTTCTAATGTCTTCATAGAATATCACTGTTCAACAGTATTTACATTTGGTTATTTTGGGGAAGGGGGGCAATATTTCAAATACAAAGAATATCTTGATGGTCATTCAAAATGTCCATCTACAGAATCAGTACAAATGTAGGCAAGAATGTAGCCTATACATTTTTCAAGAAAAGATTATATGAATATTACGGAGTGTACTCACTTCTGAAGTCTTACACCATGATGGTACTGCAGTGGTCAGCTTCAGCAGGTGTATGGTCTGTCTTGCTTTTGCCCGTAATAGTCTCATCCCATGTAAAACCTGTTGACAGAAAGGAGTTACTGGATGTCTGCTATAGTCAAATAAAAGCTTAAAAAGCAGCTAGAAACAATGTGATCATTATGAAATTTTTTTTCTTCTTGTTCTTTTGTTGGTTTTAACAGTGCTTTAACACATTACTGGCTATAACACGCCAAGAATATGGGAGCTAAGTGCATTTCTCAATGACACACCTGGGCAGCTGACCTGGACTGTCCTGGGTAGGGTAATTTCCCAATGACACACTTGGTCAGCTGACCTGGACTGGCTTGGGTGGGTATCAAACCCATGACGCTTTACATTATGAGTCTCACACTCTAAAAACTGAGCTCCCTTATGACATCATTTATATGATTATGTGTTACCTATGACATCATTTATATGATTATGTGTTACCTATGACATCATTTATATGATTACGTGTGTTACCTATGACATTATTAATATGATTATGTGTGTTACCTATGACATCATTTATATAATTACATGTGTTACTTATGACATCATTTATATGATTATGTGTGTCACCTATGACACCATTTATATGATTATGTGGTACAGGAAGTAAAATAAGATGGCCATGGTACAGGATGTAAAATAAGATGAGCATGGTACAGGACGTAAAATAACATGGCTATAGTACAGGACGTAAAATAACATGGCCATGGTACAGGATGTATAATAATATGACCATGGTACAGGATGTAAAATGACATGGCCATGGTACAGGATTTAAAATAACATGGCCATGGTACAGGATGTAAAATAACATGATAATTACTTCTATCTCTCATTAAATAATGAAACACAGAGTCTTTTAGTTGTGTATTTGATAATGAGTCTGATATTTAATATCTGCACATTTCATGAATGATTAACTCCTCAATTAGCTTTATTTTATTGTCAATTGGAGCTGTGGAACTTTTTGCCATATTTCTAAGTAATGACCCTAACTTGCTTATAGATATTCACCTAGAAATAACACAAGGGAATGCACACCAACCTTTAAATTATTAAGTGAGTTTGAACTTATTGGACACTTAGCCATGTAAAAATATTAAAAGTTAAATAGTCATTTTTTCACATGCAATCATCCTTAAAAGTTGAAAAGTTCAAAACGTTTTGGAAAGTGAAGGATTAGAAAGTCAATAGGCTGAAAACTTTAAACTATTATTCCTGAAGAAAGCAGAGCCATCTGCTGAAAGCTTAAGGTGCACACCACTGAAAACTTTTAAACAAAATATTTTTCATTCACAGGTTTTTCTTTTAATGCAATATGAATAAGTATTTGTGTCCCCACTGATTTTATTACTGATATGGTTATTTCTATGCAGCATGAACTAAACATGGTTTGTTTCTCACATAATTTTGACTGATGTGCTTATTTCTATACTGGATGAACTAAATATATTTTGATTGACATGGTTATTTTGATGTAGCATAGTTCAAGGTATTCTTGATCCACGAACTGGGTTTGACATAAATCTATTTATACTTGTGTGTGTTGTTATGCTCACAAACCAATACACTGTCAGTTAAGACCTGAGTAAAGACCTTTGACTTACAATCGATTGCAGATGCTGATTATCAACTTGTTCATTGCAGTACAAGTAAATAAAAAGTCAAGCCAAAATTCATTTGCACAAGTCAATGTATCCATTAAATTCAATTAAGCATAAAAAGGCAAGCAATGACCTTTCACTTATCACAAATCTTTTGTGGTACCCCATGGTGCTACAACCACCCATTCAGAAGGAATAGCAATTATATGATTTCTAGAAGCCTCTCACTGATGCCATTTTGGAGGTCTGATTGGCACCATTTTCATGAAAGACTTCATAAAATCATATAACAAAAACTTCATGCTGATACAACCATCTGTTCAAGAGAAGTAAAAATATCAAAAGTTTCAAGATGCTGGCCTTGCTGGATATTAGACTGGTACTGTTTTCATTTAGGACCAACTACAAGAAGTCTGTTAGCAAAAACACCATGCTAATACAACCATCCATTCAGGAGAAGTAGTGATAATAAAATTTTCAAGGTGACTGTGATGGTAGAGTGAAATCATATTGGCATCATTGCTATTTAGAACCAACCAGACACATTAAAAAGCTTTTATGTGAAAACCCCATGTGAATATGATCATCAGTTAAGCTGTAGTGATTGCTAGGTTTTCAATGCATGTCCAGGATGTACCATTTTTATTTAGGACCAACTAGACTCTGGGATGAATGTGTGTCAAGTTTCATGATAATCCTTCCAGTAGTTAAGCAGCATCAAATAGTAATACTGTGGCAATGGATGCAGGACAGACAGACAACAGATCCTCACAGAATCTCTTCTCACCCTTGACCAGAAGATCTAAAATGCTCTTAAATCATGTCACAAACTCACCTGTGATATGGCCGTGATTACTGGCTCCACAATATCTATATACAGTGGATAGTCTTGTTTCAACCTCTCTTTAAACTTTTCCTGAGTCTTTTCCCACAATTCCACTTCCTGTATGGTCTCTTGACCTAACCCTGTCACTCCAGAACAGATGTGTTGAAGTTTCGCTATTAGACTGGTCACATGAGAGGGAGAACCCACACTAGCAAGGTAATGGCTCACTTCACTGGTCAGTGAAGAATACTGTTGAGTACCAAAAAAACTAAATCATTAAGAAAATTGTCCTTTCCTATTTCTGAATATGCTGTGTTACACTCACAAAGGCAATGTCTCTGAGTTCATCATACAACCTGGAAGTTCTTTCCATTACAAATATCTAAGGCTTACATAGTGTATATATCTTCATTAACTTCATGGTAAATCACTAGTCTCACTACGATTGGGGACAGCCTTATAAAGCAGCATAAGCAATACCACTTTTATATGCTAATTAGTTCATCATGAGTGATTAAAGTAATCTGTTTTTATTTTTTCAGTGGTCTAGGCATTCAAGAAAGCAAAATCTGTCATTTTCTTTTTTATCTTACCAATGAAGACAAATCTTTAACTTTAATGGAATAAAACATTCTTTTGTCTCTTTATAGTTTTCTCCTTACCCAAAACACAGGGATAACACATCACAAATCTGAAAGAAGCGGGTATCCAGTTATCTTTTTTTTTTACAGTCAACTAAAAGTAAATGTGACCTCTGAAACAAGCTTCCAGGTCAATCCAGTTTAATTGTATGGGTTTACTGTCCAAGTCCCATAGATTTAGTATGACAAAAAGACACATATACCTGTGATGGCTGAGGCCTGAAGGCCAGTTGAGTGGACAGCATCTCGATGTGAGTGACGAGTTCAGTCCTTCTCCTGTAGATGTGTGTGACGTGAGGGTGAACCAGTCTACTTGGAACTTCCTCCAGATTATGTCCTGTAACCAGTCTGTGATGCCCACTGTAGACTTCAATGTCTGCCATTACTTCAGCCAACTGCAAAATTGTAACAAAATTCATGACTATAGCAAGGTGTTGTAACATCTTAGATTTGGACCAAAAGCTTACAGATGTTAAACATGGGGTTATATTCTTATATAATCTTCTTTGCATGACAAAATGGATGAAACATTGCATCAACAGTATAGGATGATAAAAATGATAATGGTGGTGGTGATAATGATGATGATTCAGACTCAGACATATTTATGTACCCCAAAAATACATTTCAAATGCATGTCTTTAGCATTCTGCAATTTAACATGAGCTTCTGTGCTTATAATTTATTATCCCAAGAGTCTAACTTTCATGCATTTCTTTATCATTTATATTACAATCTCAAGATTTATCGTTTTATATATCAGCATTTACTATTCATGCATTTCTTTAGTGTTTGCATTTTAATTATAATTATCTCACTGTACATTCTCTGTCATCATCATTTTCCAAACATCAATTTTTAGTCATGAATTTATCCTCTACATTTGCTTATGAATGAATTTTTAATCTGTTTACAAAATCACAAAACCTTCAAAAGTTTTATCTAGATGCAAAATGCAATTCACCTAGCAAATGGCATCCATTTATGTGCATGATCTGCAGAGCTTTCTCATGACAAGAAGTTCCATGGATAGACAGACAGACTGACAGACATGAAAATGAAATTCACTATGTAATTATCACTCTTATTTATACTGGCTGATTGGTAATCAATGTTACTGTTATTTATACTGGCTGATTGGTAATCAATGTTACTGTTATTTATACTGGCTGATTAGTAACCAATGTTACTGTTATTTATGGTGGATGATTGGTATTTAATATCACTCTTATTTATACTGGCTGATTGGTAATCAATGTTATTATTATTTATACTGGCTGATTGGTAATCAATGTTACTGTTATTTATACTGGCTGGTTGGTAATCAATGTTACTGTTATTTATACTGGCTGATTGGCATTTAATGTCACTGTTATTTATGCTGGATGATTGGTATTTAATATCACTCTTATTTATACTGGCTGATTGGTAATCAATGTTACTGGATGATTGGTATTTAATGTCACTGTTATTTATACTGGATGACTGGTATTTAATGTCACTGTTATTTATATTGGCTGATTGGTAATCAATGTTACTGTTATTTATACTGGCTGACTGGTATTTAATGTCACAGTTATTTATACTGGCTGATTGGTATTTAATGTCACTGTTATTTATGCTGGATGATTGGTATTTAATATCACTCTTATTTATACTGGCTGATTGGTAATCAATGTTATTGTTATTTATACTGGCTGATTGGTAATCAGTGTTACTGTTATTTATATTGGCTGATTGGTAATCAATGTTACTGTTATTTATGCTGGATGATTGGTATTTAACATCACTCTTATTTATACCGGCTGATTGGTAATCAATGTTACTGTTATTTATACTGGCTGATTTGCATTTAAAATCACTTATTTATGCTGGATGACTGGTATTTAATATCACTCTTATTTATACCGGCTGACTGGTAATCAATGTTACTGTTATTTATACTGGCTGATTGGTATTTAATGTCACTGTTATTTATGCTGGATGATTGGTATTTAATATCACTCTTATTTATACTGGCTGATTGGTAATCAATGTTACTGTTATTTATACTGGCTGATTGGTATTTAATGTCACTGTTATTTATGCTGGATGACTGGTATTTAATGTCACTGTTATTAATGCTGGATGATTGGTATTTAGTGCCACTTTCAGCACCTTTTTGGCAATGTCATGCCAAGGAAATGGAAGACAAGTATCTTTAACAAAGACTCCATAAGGCAGCTAACTAAGGCTGGCCTTGGTGGGTATCAAACCTGTGACCCCTGGATAACCAGTCCAATGCTCCACCAACTAAGCTGCTGCACTCCCTCTGTGGCAGAAAAAATGACAAACATCTTTAATAAAAGGTCTGAAGCACGCAGAAAGAGGCATACATACAGACAGACAAACTATCATATACAGATGTAAATCTAACCTCTTCCTTCATATTTTCCATCCTGATGTGTTTCTTTTCCACAGGGTCCACAGGTCCTTTAGGGACCAGCAGCTGAAGCAGAACAAGCCCCACCCTAACCCACATGGCCCCTAATCTGAACAGGTCATGTAATGTCCCCTGGGTCATCAGGTCCTCTAACACATCCACCAGGAGCTCGGTAATGGACCCTGTCACATCCCCAGCTGATAGATGACTAGCCAGAAACTCCCTCAGATGGGAGGTGGGACACATCCCAACTTGATCCATGTCTGTGAGGGACTGGAACACATCTTTTAAAAGGGACTCATAGGTGCTGAAACCCTCAGGTGTGATTAAGGGCTTCAGCTTCTCTAACAGGTAATGTACAGTCTGGGTTAAACAACTGACCTCCAAATTTCTGAAACATATATTGTTATAAATCATTAAGTTTAACAAATGCTTTTGTCCATGTCACGCTAATGAAATACACAAGGCTCAAGCCTCTGATTGCTCACCTAACTGACCTATGCCTAATAGCTAATGCAAGAGAAATTGGCCAAAAATTCTGACTCTGCAGGATGCTTGCTGAAGACATTTTTTTCAATACTGTTGATTGCATCTATCATAAAAACAACTGTTTCATGATTGATCCAGTTTTTATAGTTTCATTCATATTTTATGTCATCAACACCATTTGTCAAGTATTCAAAGCCCCTATGCTTTCTGTGAGAGTTCATCAAATTCTGTAAAGTATTTTGGTTAGAAAAGCTGTGTAAAATGTTGCTGTTTTTAGTGATTGGCCCCATATTTAATGATGGATCAGCATTATTTTTATAACTGTGGAAGGACTTTAAGCTAGAACACTGTCAAATCTGGTCAAATCCAGTTAATGGGTGTGTTAGAAAAAAAATCAATTAAGATTCACTTTTCTTAATAGCAGTGAAAGGTGAAACTGAAATTGAATACATCAGATTATTAGCAGCAAACTTGTTAACAATTATTTAGAAGAAGAAAAAAAATCATCCAGAAAAATCTCATGAAACATAGTTATAATTAAACTGTTGTTTTGGGGTTTAATAACATTTTTCAGTGCAAGACAGGCTATACATGATAGCCAGTATAACTGGTGAAAGAAGAATCTGGGAAAGCCTGGTAAAAACCACTAACCCACAGGAAGCTACTAGTGAACTTTCTCACATACCCACATTTGTCAAGCCTGAGACTTGAACCTACAGACATAGGTGAGATGATAGTGTTCGGTAAAGGCTAGTGCTTTAGACCACACTGCCACCCCAAGCCCATCTCAACCTCTTGAGTACAGAGTAAACTCACTTAACAAAAATGTAGCATGTAGCAAGTAGAATTCTAGTCATTTACCTCAAAAGTTTTTAAAATATTTGCCCAGAAAACTCTGCATTTACTATTTTTGGAAGGGATCTCACAGTAATCCCAAAAATAATAAGTATATAGTCCAAGAAGTATTAATGAGCATGTTGTAATTCCAGTGAATAATTTAAATAAATAAATCCTCTCAAATAAAAACTAAACACAACAAGAAGACTGCTTCCACTTAGGAAGTTAAGGTAGGAATGAGTAACTCTGAAGTAAACAACATTTATATAAAAAAGCTAAGACACAACAACAGAAACAGGAAGACGGTCTATAAAAAAGCTAAGACACAACAACAGAAACAGGAAGACGGTCATTTTCTCATCAAGTTCGTAAACAATTTCAAGAAGATTCTTAATTTATAAACAGAGCTAAACCTAGAATTCAGCATCTGTAATCATGTTTACGTCCAAGCAAACATGATCTTAAAATATAACCTGAAATCGCAGACAAGTATTAGCTACGTAATATCTTGTTTACCAAAATATTAAAAAAATCTGAGTAGTCAGATAGCTTTAAATTCAACTATACTGACCAAGGTCACACAACATACAGATATACAAAACATAATCATGGAAAAAAAGTCAACTCACAATACAAATTAAATGCAGTAAAAGCTGTTTTGAGAGACAGCCCCTTCTGCCAACAAAAAATGGTCTCTCAAGACAGGTGGTCTCTCATAACAGGTTTGTACTAAAAGACAAGTTTCCATGGTCCAGTTTTAGAACAATTTAAAGAAAAATAACCACAATCACTGTACATATATTCTATTCTTTATCAATAGTTCTTACTAAAATATTGTATGTATTCATCTGAAAACAAAATTATATAGCAATAAAAATATACTTCTATCAATAAACATGAAATCACATTTACATCTGAAGATCATATGTACATGTATTAGCATATGAATTCATTTCTGATTTACTCCTTTTCCTTTATAACACCCTAAATTTGTTTTACCGATGTTTAAACCGCTATTTTGCGAGTTGTATGCTCTTTTTCACTTCTTTCAGTTACAATAATTATTTTCTCCAGCAATAAAATTTGTCTCGTTTTAGTTGGAGGTTCTTTCATTGTTATAAAAGTACTAGGTGTCAACATTATTAGTGCTCAGTTGTAATATCGACTGTAAAGACGGTTCTGACTAGGCTTTGGGAAAATATGATAAATCTATACATGTGCATTGCATGTCTAACAATTAATGAAATAAAAACAAACAATTATCTCATCCAGAAACATAATCATTTACTCAGAGACAAAAGTCAATGGCTTAATTCAAAGAAGACATACAGGGATTAACTCTATATACAAAATGTGCAACCCGGTCACACCAACTTGATTAGATAACAGCTTGGTGACTTGGATGTAATCGCTAACATCTGGGGGGGGGGTAACAACAAACATCACAAGCCTTTAACACTATCAGTCGAATCCCACAAATGATTCTCACTTGCAGTTTAATAGATAGAGACCTTATTCAGCCCTGGGCAATACAGATTAACTCTAAAGACAAACAGTATACACGACCACTACGTTAATTTGGGCACTACATGGCAAATTAGTGACATGTATATTAGCCTGGTTTACGGACTGTACCATCTATCACTATATACAAACCAGGTAGTCAGAATCCTTTTTCTTTGTTTCTTTTCATGCATGTTCATGATCAGAACAATCTTTACTATTCAAGTGATTGTTGTTACAACTGATTACATAAAGGTCAGTGGTGTCTCTGTTCTCGAAATACAGATGGTCGTTCATAGAGCTGGATATGGCTAGGAACCAGGCTAAGTGCTGGAATACTCTATAGCTACTTTTAGTCTGGTTTACAATAGAAAATATGAAACACTAAAACCATACCTACAAAATTTCAGATACCGACAGCCAGCTTCTTTTTTTGTTTATAGAACTTACAAGCAGTCATTGGATTAAGTAAAGGTCAGTGGAGTTTATCCCTGTTTTTGCAATTGCAGTCATTTATAGCAGTGTCAAAATGCATATTTTGCCAAGACATCATGGTCGCTGGTCATGCTCAGCAGGTGGTCACTCATGACAGAGCGTTTATAGAACAAAATCGATCCGTGCATTATGATTGTGGTCGGAAATGACAGATGGTCACTTGCAGCAGAGGTCGCTCATAACAGTTTTAACTTTATACATAACAATATACTGGAAAAAAAAACATATAATGAAATCTTCCAGACACTGCTCTGCATTCACTGTATTTGATCCCCATAAGAACTGACACAAAGGATAAACAAAAAGGTAGGGTTTGATGGTACACAAGCTATTTTACTGCATCTGGTTGATTTTTCAGTGCTATTATTTTTAAATCAGTGTGAACTTGGGATCATGGGAATTTACATGAAATATCCAGAAAGTTTTCATGACAACTGACACAAATATTTAAAATTATTGTAGTTCATGGAAGGTAATGATCACATTAAATACTGATTGCTGACCAAATGAAACAAACTTTGTCTCCATTAAAAGATCTTCTTTTACCATTTTTGAAAACTTAAGTTCTATAAAATAATTATATTCAAGAAGTCCAAAAACTACAAGCAATTTAAATATTATTTTCACAAATAAAAAAAAGCACTGTTTCCAAAACATGCTGAAATAACAGTTCTACAAACCAGACATCATAAAGAATCATTCCGTGAAATCACATTGCTGATATGTACAGCCATCCAGAAGAAGTAACAATAACAAGATTTTCAAGTCAGCCACTTTGGTGCCATATTGGACATTAGATCAGCACCATTTTCATTCAGGATCAACTACATACTGTAATAAGCCTTCTGGTGAAAACCCCATGGCAATATTACATTAAATTCAGGAAGAGTAGCAATAACAAGATTTTCATGACAGCCACTATGGTGGTCATACATGACATTAGATTGTCACCATTTTTAATGATGACCAACCAGACATTATATAGTCAAAATTTTGAGAAGAACTCTATGCTAATATGACCATCCATTCAGGGACCACTCCGGTGGCCTAGTGGTTAGAGCATCCACCTCGGATAATATGACCATCCATTCAGGGACCACTCCGGTGGCCTAGTGGTTAGAGCATCCACCTCGGATGAGGGAGATCGTGGATTCGGTCCCCGGTCGAGTCATACCAAAGACTTATAAAAATGGTACTAACAGCTGCCTTGCTTGGCGCTCAGCATTAAGAGGTTAGTGTTAGGACTGGTCAGCCTGGTGTCAGGATAATGTGACTGGGTGGGACATCATGCTACATGTCTGTGGCACGATGCCCCAGTGCTAGACATCACTATAAACTGCCACACTGCAGACATCATAGTGATATAACTGAAAAACTGTTAAAGCTACATTAAAAAATCCAAATCACACACACACCATCCATTCAGGAGAAGTAGCAATAAAAAGATTTTCAAGATGGCTACTGTGGTGGCCATAACGAACATCATTTTCATTTAGGACCAACTAGACAATGGGATGAAATGTGTGTGTAAAGCTTCATAGCAATTCTCTAAGTCACTAGGAAGGGTAGTGCAAATTAACATCTGATGACGTACAACAAACTATTCCATAAGCTCTTGTGGTCTATGATTAATAGAGCTAAAAACTGGATAAAGATGAAGCCATTCTAATTTAAAATAAATATATTTTTACCCACATGAATTCATATAGCCATTTGGAAAGTTTCATAAAATGAACCTTTTCATTTACATGTTACTGATTCAAAGAATAATACATCTGCAATCCTAATATACACAAATATTACATGTTTATAACATTTCAGCATCCCACCAATGACAAATATTTAGGACTGTCATGGGTGTAGCTAGAAAAATAACAGGTTACCTGACTTGAAAAGCTGAGCTAGAAAATATGTGAGCATGGGTCCAGAGTTGAGAAGAAACATGATTCAACTGAATTATCCTCTCTTTGTACTTCTTCAAGGAAGAATGGAAGGCTAATTGGGTCATTTCCTCCTTTTTATTTTTCTTGTCCACTCTGTCTTCATGTGTTGACAGCAGTGACAGCAAAATGTAGGACAACACTGCCTGATGCATTGTTGCTGGAGCCTAAAAATAATAAAAAGTATGGAGGTCAGACACCAGCAAAGTTTTATGCAAGCCAGTACTTTAAAACAAAAATTTTCCATAACAGAGAAACAAAGGAGCATAGTTCTGTGCAAGCCACTTTGACCTGCATTTGAACAGAACTGCAGTGTATTCCTTTAGAATGTATCAGTATGCACATGTAAAGGTCATGATGCAGTAAGGAAGATAGAGGTATGATTTAAACATAAAAATGTCAAATTATCACTCAAGTATGAAAATGCATTAATTGGACATTCTTTTGTCAAAATGGTTTAGTATTCTGTGGTGCAGTCATGTCAATTAACATTTAACACTTAATGCCATGGAAAATACACACCCAAACACTGAATTTAACAATATTCATCAAAGTCATGCAGAGATGATCACACCCAAACACAAAATTTAACATTATTCATTAATGTAATGCCATGGAAGATCTCACCCAAACACAACATTTAACATTATTCATTAAAGCAATGCGATGGAAGATACATACCCAAACACAAAATTTAACATTATTCATCAATATAATGCCATGTTAGATACATACCCAAACACAAAATTTAACATTTATGATCAAAGTAATGACAATCACAGTACTAAATGTCATATGGGGCACAAGCTCTTAAACACTTTTGGTGCAATGATGCTGAAAATTCCAAAAATCTTTTGCCTTGTGCCATATATGGGCTGTTACAATATACACTCTGGATCATGGGAAGGCACTTTAAAATTTGAGGATTTACCCATATGTACAATTTAGGAATTTGCTTATTTTTATTAGAACTCAGAAATATCTAGAGAACTCCAATAAATAATTTTATTTTCAAATATATCTTCTCTACGTGCCACACTGTAGTCAAGACATGCTGCTTTGCACTGACATCATGAACACCATACACAGTGAACTGGGTCTTAAGTCTATGCTGCTTTGCACTGACATCATGAACACCATACATGGTGGACTGGGTTTTATGTCTGCTGCTTTAGATTGAGATCATGAACACCATACACAGTAAAATGAATCTTAGGTCTATGCTGCTTTTGCACTGACATTATGAACACCATACACAGTGAACTTGGTCTTAAGTCTATGCTGCTTTGCACCGACATCATAAACACCATACACAGTGAACTTGGTCTTAAGTCTATGCTGCTTTGCACTGACATCATGATCACCATACACAGTTAACTGGGTCTTAGGTCTATTCTGGTTAGCACTGAAATCATGAACACCACATAGAGTGAACTGGGTCTTGAGTCTTTTGCTGCTTTGCACTGATATTATGAACTGGATACACAATGAACTGGGTCTTAAGTCTGCTGCTTTGCACTAACATAATGAACACCATACATGGTGAACTGGGTCTTAGTTCTATGCTTGTTTGTACTGAAATCATGAACACTGCACAGGGTGAACTGGGCCTTGAGTCTAAGCTGCTTTGCACTGACATAATGAATACCATACACAGTGAACTGGGTTTTAAGTCTGCTGCTTTGCTCTGACATCATGAACACCATGCACAGTGAAATGGGTCTTAAGTCTATGTTGCTTTGCACTGACATCATGAACACCAACTATAGTGAATATGGTGAACTGGGTCTTAAGTCTATGTGCTTTGCCCTGACATCATAAACACCATATATAGTGAACTGGGTCTTAAGTCTGTGCTGATCTATTTGGTGGAAATTTAACTGATTAATTTATTTGAATCTTCTGAGATGAAATAAAACCTAGCTTTAATCAACAGATTATTCTGAAAGATCCATGACTGAGAGTGGTATTGAGATCAATGAATTTTACTTCAACTTAGAACTATTCTGCACTGTAGGTTTTCTTTTATAAATGATGATAAAGAACAAGGAATTTTCAGCATGAAATATTTTACATCAGCAATTAGTTGGGTTTTTTTTGTTATGACGTTCATGTCTCACTTAAAGTTTAAATCAAACAAAAAAATATCATCACCAATTCCTGGCCTGCTGGGGCATCTGTCTGTGTGTAGGGACCAGGGTGCTCACCATGTGACCATGTCAGCCATCTATCTGGATAGTGTGTAGCCATAGAGACCCTTTGCTGATCAAGCAAAAATCCTAGCTGGTCAGACAGGCTGCTCTCCTGAAATAGGAAAGAGAAAATGTTGTCAGGTTTCATACACCAACTATAATTCTGTGTTTGTTCTTTGTAAAACATGCATCCCATCAGTTACCTCAATTAAACTAAATACAACACTGTAACATAGTCACTGGGGCATGACAAGTTCATCAATATGAACAATTTTTACCTGTGGTGGGTAGTACCCTCTAGGATGAATATAACTATCAGGTTTCATTGCAAAAAGCACAGAGGTATCAGAGAAACTGAGCTAGACTGATCCAAATGCACAAACTTAACACACCTGCAGGAGAGAGAAATGTAGGTCACCATAATTTACTTTTATCTGTGGTTAGTTAAACCCATCATGATCAATATACCCATTAAGATTCACAACTGTAAATATGTCTGCATTAGACAAAATTAACTAAATGCAAATATTTAATGTAATTGTTCAGTGTGAAAAATGGATTACTGTGATCTGCCTTTTGCACATATTTCTAGTACCCTCCAATATGAATATACTCATGATGTTTCATAACTGTACTTATTATATGCTCATTTTCATCTCCATTAACTTTATATTATCAGAATCATGCAATATTTTATGATACTGAACATCTTCAAATTGCACACATGTGCACAACACATGTACCCACTAGTAGTATCATGTATTAGGAACTACTTTGTAAAGAAATCAAGTACACTCATGAAGTAGACGCTTTATGTTTTGGTTGATTAAATTTGTTTCTGAATGAACTAAAGCAGCTGTTTCGTGGACTGCCACGTACCAGCTGTTTTGCAATAATCTGCATTAACTTTTTTGATACAATGTTTCAGATTTAGGCTAGCGATATACGCCAGACAGGTCATAAAATTGCTAGGGTCCCTACAAAGAGCATGCAAGTGACAAGGTATAAACATGTCTTCTTTAGCTGGTAATAAGAATGGAAAAAAATATACTTACTGTTTTACATCCTGAATTTCCTCAAAATGTCCTTAGTTCTGCAAATCCGAATTACATGAGCTATGTCATGGGTTCTAAACCTCGATTACACATTTCAAAATTGTACCGTAATTTTTCCACTACATTCCAAGTGCAATAACATCCTCCTTACTGCACTCAAAATGAAATAAACATTATATTCCATAGCGTCTTTTTGACAATTACAATAGAAAGAGTTCATCTTTTCCCACATTATGATTGCAAACATTCAATGACAGAACAGAAACACGCATGCAGATGAGTCAAGATGCTGCTCCATCGCTGCTCAAATCAGATGTACTTCATGTAGAATTGACACAGATAAATCCAGTCCATAATCACAAAATTTAGTAGAATCAACAAAAATACCAAAATATATTCATTCCAGACCAAAAGGAAAAGTTTTTGCAATGTGCATTCATTCACAATATGACTCTAAATTTCAATTTTAAGTAGACCAAAAAAGCAATTTCTTTTGAAAGGGATGTTGACCACACAACTGAAGTTATGTGCACATTAATGTTGTTGTGTACTGATGAATCTGCACTTGCGTATTTAGTCTGGAATACAGCAAAACTTCAGTTACTTTGCTTCTTGTAGTGTATATTTGTTTATATAAATAAGCCTTAGGTAGAATAAGAAAATGAACATATAATAAAAAGGTTACTGCATTTGTATGGGAAAATATGAACTCATATTGTCAGATGGAAATACTGCACAACCTTGGAAGTGCAGCATATCCATCTGACAAAACGAGTTCATATTTTCCCATACAATTGCAGTACCCTATAAATATAACTGTGTCAGATGAACTGATCTATATACAAAACCTATACTAATGCCTTATGACAATAAAACAATAACACTGTCAGAAAAGTCATCCAAAAGGGGTGCTTTACATGGATTTCTTTTTGTTTCTCAACTTTAAATTATTTCTCACACAAATCACACACCAAATAAACATAATGAACTGGAATAAGGGCAAGTAATGATAAAGGAGTCAAACAAAAGTTTG